>NW_015148971.1:4846929-4907870 GCF_001465965.1 Polistes dominula | reverse complement strand
ATATATTATGATTTTAAATATAAATTATAGAAATCAAATAATTCTTTACGTGTTATTTTAAATAATTGAAAAATATTTCTCTAAATTATCATTGATACGAACTATAATATTATTCAAAATTTAATTTAACTATTATTCTCTTATTTATTTTAAATAATCGAGACAAATATCATTTTTAATTATTAATAAAATATTTTTGTTCTTTTCATTTCCTTTTGAAATTCATTTAACGATTAAACGAATATTTACATACATTTATATGTTTAGCTTTCTAATATTATATTTTTTTTGTCTTTTTTTTTTTTTTTAGTCAACATCAGATAATTCGAGGAAGCATACGAAAAGAAAAAGAAAGAGAGAAGTTTCTTTTATTTACGCTGAGGAACGTGTTCTCGTCGGACCACTTTAGTCCACCTTGCTCGTTCTCTTTGCCCTGTCCGAGAAAAGACGAAGAAGAAAGTAACGGGCGGCCGACCAAAGAAGCGCCCTTAATTTCGGTCCTGGCGTCGAGCGGTCTAGAGAGAACTAAACCTCCTTTTTTCCCCCTTCTATCTCCCTTCGTCTCCTCCTCCTCCTCCTCCTACCCTGAACTGAACACATCCTTGAATTTATAGCCGACCGTTCAGATCTTTTTCGACTCAAAGAGAATTTGATTAACGCTATGTAAAAGAGGAGATACGCCTTATTTATATAATATACATATATTTATATAAATATTGTTGGTATTTTAAATTAGACGAATTTAAACATAGAAAATTAATTTCATTATTTTTTATATATATAGTATACTTCTGTTCCGTTTTTTAAATAAAAATATCACAACGATCTTATTAAATATTTCTAAACTTGATTAAAATTTTAATCAAAGTGTAGAATATTTCTAAAACGTAGTAGTCACGGAATGACATAACATTTTTATGATATTTAATTCAAAATTATTATTAATGTTTAAAAAAAATGTTAGTAAAATAATATACATATATATAATATTATTGGGTTGGTAAGAAAGTAATATTTTACTCTAAATAATCGAAATTACTTTCTTGCCAACCCAATACATACGTGTTTATTAATATTAATGTAAAATAATGTAATATTTATATTAATTAATTAAATTATATTCAAAAATAAAAACTTTAATTATTAAATATAACTTATTATTAGAATCTAATTAATAATAAATTATTCCATTTCTATAAAACATTTTAGTTAAAAGTATTTACTATTCAAAGGGTTAACACTTAAAAAATCATATTAGTGGTCCATAGGATTGAAATTATGAATTTACTGGTCTGTGAGATCAAAAAGTTTGGCGACCGTTGATCTAAAGTGTGTATGGTGTTATCATATCGTAATTCCACGATCTTTAAAGTTCATAAAAATCATCTTGTTTAGAGATAAAATCAACAGATAGATCGTTTGATAGAGAATAGATCATAGAAGATATGGTTTAGATAAGAATGAATGTTATAGTCATAGTTGAGAATCATTTACATCACTGAGAAGTCCACCTACTATCGTTTGAAAGAGAAAGAAAATACAGAAAGGGAAGGGGGTGGGGGTGGGAGAGAAAAAGAGAAAGAGAGAGAAAGAGAGAGAAAGAGAGAGGAAAAGAAAGTTTCGGTTTCACAGTGTGTCTTCTTGGGTTTTATCGGCCGGGGGGGTCTAAGCTGGTCGCTCGTAAAATACCCTCGAGGGGGTAAGCGAGCAAACGCGTAGTGTTAAAGAGGCGCTCGGAGGATCGTTTACCTAATAATAGCAATAATATGTAAATGCGATGCGTATCGAAACCGCCATCTAAAGAATCCACTCTGCTCCAGGTCTATTGTTTGCAAATCCTTCGTTCGTTCGTTTGGTTTCGAACCGTGTTGGTTGTTGTTTTATATATATTTCTGTCTCTCTCTCTCTCTCTTTCTCGTCTTTCGCATTTCTCCCTTTTATTCTCTTCTTCCTTTGGTCCAGCAACCCTCCTCCTCCTCTTCCTCTTCTTTTTTCTTCTCTTTCCCTTTCGAATCTAACGTATTCGTCGAACGACGCGCGGAAACGTAGTTACATACATGCGAGCTACACGTGCGACGATAACTTATTGTGATACAGAACAAAAATTTAAGGATGAATGTTAGAGAGAGAGAGAGAGAGAAAGAGAGAAAGAGAGAAAGAGAGAAGAAGAGGGTGAAGTATCTCGTTTCTCATTCAAAATTAATGGACACTTTGATATTTTTTCTTTTATCAAACTTAATAGTAGAATTACTAATATTACGAATATAAGTAAAATATTAAATAAGAAAAAGATTTAAATAATGAAAAGGTTTGTTATAAATTAATTTTTACATATTGACGTGTAAATGTTTATACAAATTATATATTAATTTATTATATAATACCTTTACTTTATACTTTATATATTTTACTTATTACTAATATTTATACTTATCTTAATTGTATAAAAATTATATAATTTTATTTAATTAATATATAATACTTTATCTTATACTTTATATACTTTACTTATTATTAATACTTATATACTTACTTGTTTACTAATTTACAATAATATTATTAAATGTTTATACGTCAAACGTATCAATTAATTTGTACTGAAAAGGAATATATGATAAAGATACATAATATAATATATTTTTAATTATGAATCTTTCATTTTTTGATTATCGTTTGACGAAGAAAATAATTCGAAGATAACTTTGTTTATTTCTTACATATCATTATTTGAATTTATGAATGAATTTATTTGTGTATTTATTGCGAATTTTCTTGTTGAAAAATAAACAAAATAAACGAAAGTTTCTTCGATTCTTGGATAAATAAGAGACGGCGTGTCATGTGTTGGAGTCAAAGGTCAAGGTGGTGGTGAACGATAAAGCAAGTCGGATGATTCTACGATAGAAGCCATGGAACTGGTAAACGGAATTCTTCAATGGAAGTAACCAAGGAAGGAAGGAAGGAAAATCCTTAAAAAGAAGAAGTACTATATATATGTTATACTACTATACTGTTATGTTCTATTTCACATACCTAACCCTTTTACTTCTATTACCACCATTACTGATTGCAAAATTACTATAATATTTATTACTATTATTATTACATTATCCAAAGTATTTCCTTTTACTACAAGCACAGAATTATTGTGCCCCCAAACAATAAACAAAAATTTATTATTATTATTATTATTAACATCATTTTCTAATTAAATAATATGTTATACATATTTTTTATAAGACCATTAAACTTAAATATTTCCTCTTTTTCATAGTTATCTGTCTTATCCTTATTTCCTATAAATCCTCCTTACTAAAACTTCTTAAACTTTACTCATAACTAAAACCTTCCCTTTAAGTTTCCTATATTTACTCCTATCATCCTACAAACATTTATATAACTACGTTCAACCCCGAAGCAACGAAATCAAAAGTCCATCAAAACTTAATAAATAAATAGTGACAAAATATCATTTTAATCTTCGACAAAGTTATATTGCATCTTTTAAATACAGATATTCTTCAATCTGTCAGATAAAATAAAAACTACCCTTCTCACAATTCACACAATCACAAAGAGTTCAGATTACTATTCTTCGTAGTTTATTTCTGCCATCCCCTATTTTTCTTGCTTTATTAACATAATCGACGTTGCTCTCTCATTTTTTCATTTGCAACAAAATGATCAAGAATAATATGCTTATTTTCGTGTTAGAACGAATAGAAGAAAAAAAAGAAGAAAGGAAGAAAGGAAGGAAGGAAGGAAATAAGGGAAGTAGAAAGAAGTAAGTAAGGAAGTAAAGAAGGGAACTAGAAAAAAGTAAAAAAGGAATAGTAGTAATAGTAATAGTAATAGATAGTAGTAGTAGTAGTAGTAGTAGTAAGAAGGAAGCATGAGAGTAAGAGTGAGAGTGAGTGAGATGGAAAGGGAGAAATCGTTCCTCTTCGGTCGTCCTCGATCGTTTTCGCGAAAGTTCGCGAGTCCTCTGTAGAAGTAAGAAGAAGGGAAGGGGAAGCAAAAAGGAGGTGGAGGAGGAGGAGAAGGACGGTGTCTCGTTAGTCCTCTCTTCGATCTTTCTCTCTCCCTCTTCCCCTTTCTATCTCGACGTAGTTATAACCTCCCTCTCCACCCCTACCTCTTCTTGTCAGAGGGGGTGTGAGAAGGAGGGGGTAGAAGGAGGCTAAAGAGGAGAGGTAAGGAAAGGAAAGGAGAGGAGTCGTGAGGAGTTGTGAGGAGAGGAGAGAAGAGGGGAATAAGAGGAAAGGCACGTCACCCTGTGCTAGGGATGCTGCGCTGGTAGGCGTGGACCATGGACCACCCCGGTAAGCGAGATTTGGAGGGGAGGCCACGCCATCGACAGAGATCGGAGTAGGAGGATGACCCTCCGAGTCGTGCTGGACGTTGGAAAGAAAGAGATAGAAAATTAGAGAAAGGGAGACGAGTTAAAGACGAAGGAGTGGGGGTAGCCTGGACTCGCTCACGGACAATAATTATTATTATACCCGGCAGAGAGTTTTGCAAATGCTCTTCTTCGACGCTCGATGGTGGAGAGGAAGGAAGAGAGGAAAGGAAAGAAGTGGGTTTAAGGGAGAAAGAAGGGGGAGGAGGAGGAATGGTCGTAGGGTGATGGTGGGTGGTTGTACTCGCCCGTTATTTTGCTCGGCTTTGCGAGAATAGCCGACACGAGCGAGCACCTTGTGTGTTTGTGTGCATCTGTATGTGTATATGTGTGTGTGCATCATGTGCAAGAAAGAGCTAGGAGATAGATAGATAGATAGATAGAGAGAATGAAAGAGAGGGGGAGGATTCTTAAACGGGATCGTTATGCGAGTCTTTCGGGAACACACGTATACATGCATACCCCCTTTTTCTTCTTCTTTTTCATTTTTTTTTCTTCCTTCTTTTCTCTCTCCTTTTCTGCTTCTTATTCTTCTACTTCTACGTTTTCTTTTCTATCTTCTTTTCACTATTATAGTTTCCATCCCCTTCTCCCTCCCCCCATAGTGTTTCCAACCCTCTCACAGTCCTACTGGCCACGCTTACGCTCACATATCGCTTTCGTATCGTCCCCGAGCAACAACCCCTCTTCTATTCGATTCTTTTTCCCTTTTTTTTTCTTTTCCAATGTTCCCTCCCTCCCTTCTTTCCTCACCACCACTGCCATCACCACCACCACCATGACGACGACTACTACGACGACCTGCTCATTTCTTTTCTTCTCTACGTCTTTAAATTTCTCAACTTGACTCTCGCGAGAAACTATTAGGTATCTATTTATTTCTACTACTTCTACTAATTATTATTACTACTACTACTACTACTATTTTTGGTGTTTCTTTTTTTCTTTCTACCATTTTTATCTCAGTTGTTCCTACGAAATCCTCCGCAGTATTCCAACAACGATTCCAACATCGACGACGACGTTGCATAGGATTTTACGATCGTCGATCGATCGATAAAGGAGCGCGAGGTAAATGGAATTAAGTAGGATCGTAAAATCCTTCGTCGTGTCGAGCTCGCTTATTCGTGCAGGGATTCGAAACAGTGTATTCTAATCTTTCTAGCAGCTTTTCTGTTTTTTTTTTTTTTTAAACTGTTTTTTTCTTTTTTTTTTAACACTTTACCGACCGCTAGGGTTTCAACAGCATATGCACGTCTAACCGACAGTTCAGCCGCAGATTCTACTAACAAATTTTAATAAGATGCTAAATAAGATTCTAATAACAAATTACTGTTCATGTAATGATAGTGACTCTTTATCGCAATGTCAATCGATAACTAAAAGCTGATTAATAAATTTTGGTTCGGTAAGCGTTGGTGACAAAAAAAGCCTATTAATAGGCTAGCGGTCGTTAAAGTGTTAAAACAGATAAAGAAAACTCTTTTTTTTTACCAACAACACTTCGGTATTATCGATCTATCGTTCGTATTATTTTTTTGTTTGCTTTGTTAATTATTTACGAATAAGATTCGTTCGTTCTGTTTTGTGTTTACTTTTTATGAGTTTTTTCTGGTTTTTTTTTTTGTAGCTTCAAGATAGAAATATACATTTTTCCTTTGTTTTATATTTTTGATAGCAATCATAAAATATATTTATATATATATAGAAATGCAGAGTAGTTATTCTCACACATAGTGCAAATCCCGTATGGGGTTCTACATTTTTGAATTTTAGACCAGTTTAAAACACCGTGATTCTCTCAAACGCACAACGTTCAAGAAAACCACCGTCGAGAGTCGTAAAAGAACATAAAAAGTGAAACTATTGGCGTCATAGTAGTACGATGGTGGGTCCTTTCATCGTTTGACAAAATCCAACCATTTTGGAATAAAATGTTGCTTTTTTTTTTCCTTTTTAAAAGAGACATCTTTAAAATGGTGTTGTACGACATTTGTGAATCTTTATTAAAGTGACACCGAACTTCTAGTTGACTTTTTCTTCAATTTTTCTTTCCATATTTCCAATTCGTAAAATTGTATTTTCACAGAATAAAAATTCAAGGATTATCAAATTATATACTTGCTGAAATACTATTATTCTTTTTTAATAATACTAAGTAAACATTTTTCTAACAAACAAATTTTTTCAACCATTTTTATTTGAAATTGTAATATCGTCGAATTATTATCACTGAAATATTTGATATTAAAAAAAATAATATTATTACTCATTTATCAAAAAAATTTAATGAATAATCTTTTATTTATGAAAACACTTCTATTATTTTCTATACAAAATTATAGACATAAATTATTTTTTATTTTATTAGAAAAAAAAGAATTTAATTAAAAATAGGATGATATCAATGAAAGAAAGAAAGAAAGAAAGAATGATGGTAGTCGATACGAGCAACCATGGAATCGATGGAGTCAAGAGAGTATTTGTTAAAGTGGACGTGCGTCTATAGACGAGAGGGGAAGAGGGGAGAAGATAGGAGAGTGTCCAGTTTTTATGTGAACGCTAAAGGACTCTTCTTCGATCGTGTTTGCGAGGATCACGTCTATGTGTTTCTACCTTCGATACGTTCAGGGTTGTACTTGGGATGATCGATTTCTAACGTAAAGATATCAATTTAAGTAAAATTGAAAATACGATATATTATGATTCTTAATTCCAACCCTTTTGTAACAACTACCAAGAAGAGACACCTTTTTAAACGAATGTCTAAGTAACAAACACGAAAGGGGGTGGCTTTGACATATGCTGACATTTCACTTTGTTGAGGTAAAAGGGATGGATCTCTCCAATGAAAAATGTAATTTACACTTTGCGTGTTGTTAGCTCAAAAAAAGGGGTGACAACGACAAATACTATCCCCTCCCCCTCTATAATAATTATAATACTTTGTATTATTAACAAAAAATGTACTACAACGTAATTGTTAGATTTTATTTTACTTGACAAGAATAACAAGGATAGTTTTAGTTAAACATGTTATGCAAAAATCTATTAGAAAATATTGATTAAATATTTTAAGGATTTTATAATTTTAGGATTTTTATTTTGAACAAAATTATCGACCCACGCAAACACAATTTTTATAATTACCAAGCAACGATTCTATTTAAACTTACAAATTATAGAAAATTTGAAAATATGTTTGAATGTTTTGAGCTTAACGCAGTAACAATTTAAAAAAAATAGTTTCTTTTGTTTGTCAAGATTCAAAACGTAAATTAGTTATACTATTTTTTTATTTTCTCTCAAATTAATAATAATTCAATATCCAATGATTGAATAATAAAAAGTTTAAACGTAACTTTGCATTATCATCTCTAACACTATTTTTTTCTAGTACTACAATTAATTCACATAATTATATCTAAAAAATAGGGGTACCTTGAGTAAGTAGAAATAATTCAATTGAGATACTAAGTAAACGCCCCCATTTTCCACGTAGAATTAAAATACAATAAAGATGGGATTTGGCCACTCCCAGGGCGGTGGGCGATTACTAAAAGGGTTAATGAGCAATTAGCAGAGCGCAAACTCCTCAATATCTCTATCTCTTTCTTCTGGAAGGAAACGCCACCCACTCGGCTTATAATTAACGATGGGATGGTATTGGGGGTGGGGATGGTGATAGGGGTAGGGAGCGTAGATGCTCCAACCACGAGAGAAGAAAGTTCATTCAGGAAGATAGAAAAAGATAAGAAGAATTTTCTTTATCTTTCTTATGTCTGAGAGGGTTAGGTTAGAATTGGTACGAGAAATAAAGAAAGAAAGAAAGAAAGAAAAGGAGGGGTGAGGCGGTGCCGATACGTTTTCCTTTGAGGGGGTGCGAGAACCTGCGCCTGCGCTTCTCGATTAATTACGGAGAGGGTTGCCAATCGGAAGAAAACACCACCAAAGTCCGACCCACGGCGCGCAAACGCGCTAATGATAATTACTGACCAACGAACTAACGGCTCTCTCTTCTTGGCGGACCAATCGGAGGATGCTGTGAAATAGCAAAAAGAAAGAGATAGAATAAAATGTCGAAGGGTCGTCGTTCTTTCTCGTTACGAGAATAACTATACCTTTTTTCCTATTTTCTCGAAGGGGATTTCGAGTTTTTATATTAATTAATAATTTGTGTTTTCTTTTTATTTTGAGGTTATACTTTTTTTGGCACGTTGAGTGTGAAGTTTTGTCGATGCGCGCGCACAACGACACGAACGAACGATTTAACAGGATGAAGTTAGTCGATGTTTATTTCTTTTTTTAATTTTTATTATAAATGAACCTATTCATATGTTAAATTTTGATTTTAGAATTTATTTTCGTGTAAATTACGATGCCAAAGTATTTGATTGATGTTTTATATTTTTATAATTTCAAATAAATGTCGAATAATAAATTTACTTCGAATTTACGTTTTAATGGTGGGAGAGAGGGGAGTGGGATTATAATCGATTTGGCAAATGAACGAATCAAATATTCACGATTGAGAAGTAAAAATTGTATAAGAGAAAATGATAAAAGACGTTTCATCAATTATATTATTATATTGAATGATTATAATTGAAATTTTCTCTTCCGTCTTATTGATTTTTTTTTTCTTTTTTTCATCTCACGTTCCCATATTTTGTCACCGAGAGAGGAGACACAGATGTTGGTTGTGTACCGTCATAGAGTCTAAATCATCGACTTATTCGACGATAAGTTTGTAACAGCTCGGCTTTTACCCTCCGTCAGGCTCGTCAGAGATAATCGGTGTAATTTTTCCCCGCCAACATTTATTCCTGACGACGACTACGACGATGAGGACGTTGCTTCCGGAAAATGAGCGATTCGTGTAAACGAAAAAAAAAAAAAAAAGAAAAGAAACAAAAAAAGAAACAGTCGAGGCCCGATTCCCACGCGATACGGAATTACACGTGGCTTCTGTTAGCTCATTAAAATCATATTTACCTCTTTCCGTATACCTTGAGACACAACGACGACGACAAAGAGACAACGACAACATGATGTCCACCATATCCGGATTGTCATCACGACGATTAGATAAAAGCATTCAATGAAACTGCACCTATTCTATCTTAATAACCAAAAGAAACAACACTTTTCTTTAAGATGTGGTTTTACACCATAGGTCAGGTAGGGATATACATACAGGTTCGGCAACGATTCGTCATAATCATGAGAGAAAATCGAAGATAGAAATGATGATCTATCTAACGTTTTGCTATCATTGATTTTGTGCAAGAAAGAGAGGCCATTTATCAACTTGAAAAAGATCAAATAATTCTTTGGTCCATGAAGTTAAAAGAAAAAGAATAAGAAGAAGAAGAAGAAGAGAAAAGAATAGAAAGATGAGAAAGAGGTGGAGGAGGAGGAGGTGGAGGATGAGAAAAGCAAAAGAGAAGGTAGAAGAGAAAAAGCATAAAGCTGGATTCCACAGGAATAGGGCAAATAAGGGGCTCGAATCAAGGCCCTCGAATCACAAGGATGGAGGATCGCATTCGTATGCAGTATGCATTCGGCGGAGATATTAAGGACAAAGCTAAGATTCCTGTCACCCTTCGCTTCCTTCGGACTTTAAAAAGGGAGCTTCAGCGGTGAAGAGACAGGGAGGTAACAGGTGGCGTGCGGGACTAAACGGACTCCTCTCTTCATCCCGAGTGCCTTCAAGCCACTTTGGCATCCTCCACCTTCCTCCCCCTTCCTCCCTTTTCCTCATCCACCCTGCGCAACGCCGGAGATCAACACAAAAACTGGCTATCGAGCCATCCCGTCTGCTCTCGCAAACCTTTACAGAATTTCTCTTTCTCTTTCTTTTCGTACATTTCATTTTATTTTCGTTGATTTGACTTAGAGAAGGTTACACCGTGTCACTTTTACGTCTCTTTTCTAAATTCTCGAATGTTTAGTGAATAATTGATATTTTATCATTCAGTTGGTTTAATATATTTTATACTTGTAATATGGGATAAGGGGTTGCATCAGGGTTGCATATTTATTATGATCGAAAATGTATGAATAAACATAGCAAACATTTTTTTAACTTATATTGAATCTAGGAAAATAAAATAGGAGTAGGATAAGATTTGGTAGAATCGATTCTCTTTTCAGAAAGAGAGTGGATTAAATTACAAAAGCAAAGGACGCGGACTCGAGACGATTATTGCAGTGGTAGTGTAGACAGACAGACACTAGTAATTACCGTGGTTTCTCTGAAAGCAAACGATACCTTTAACAACCGAATTTGCATCGAGATACCGATCAGACGAAGAGTGTAAAATAAGGATTCCTCGAAGTAAGAGAGACTACCCAACCCAACCCAACGGGAGGGAGGAGATTTTAGATTTCCGTTGGGCAATTAGCGGTAATAACGACGTTGGTCTACGGGTTTTCGAGTGGGATTGTATGTATTTCTCTTTCGATCGATGTTAATTGACATTGGTAGAGTTCAGTATAAATGCAGAAATCACTGAATTCAACCAAGAAACATCAAGAAAACAGAAATGAAAAAGAGAAAGAGAGAGAAAAACGAGCAATCACCTGTCTTTTTTTTTTTTTAACCCTAACCGTCTTAAATTACCAAACGATTTTTATTTTCAAGGTTCTACGTGGATTTGAAAACAGAATGGTGCATACGGGGTGTTGTCTTTTAACACAAATTTTGACAAAACTATTATAAACGTTGTTGTTTGAAATATCTGAAAATAAAATGATTACATTGAATCGAGGTTTAAATTTAAATGCATGTGTGTACTTGATAAATTTTCAAACTTTGTTTTTACTTAAAATAAAGTAAAATTTTGTAAGAAGAAATTGTATTTTATACATTTTTACATACAATTAGTATTTCGTTCTATGCTTGGTTGCTTGCACCACCAATTGCAGGACACCCAGTACATTTGATCGATCGATCTTCTTTTTCTCTTTTCATCCTTAACGTTAATTCGTCCTTCTCGTTCCACTTTGATATATATATATATATATATATACACACACACACACATATATCTATCTTTTTCTAAAGAGAGAAAGAAGCAGCACTTTGATGGAGGACATCTCGCCGCTAATTATGATTAATTTGCGAGAGCCCGCGGTCTTGCGAAGCTAGCCAGCAAACCAACCAACCAACTAACCAACCAACCAACCAACCAACCAGCCAGCCAGGAGTCACGTGAGAAAGAAAGAAAGAAAATGAAGGTGAAGAAGAGAAGCTGGAGAGGATCAACCACGAGAGAACGTAATTAATACTCTCAGCAGGAGCGCGTTGTAACGTCATGCGTACGTCATCCAGGTGACTCTTATGTCGTTGTTCGTTTTCACCGTGAATTATCCTTTCTTATTTCTGATTCTGACTTTTCCCTATCTCGAGTACTGTATATATCCTATCTCTCTCTTACTATCTATACTCCATTTTCTGTTTAAATACACGAACAAGTAAATCGCGTAGATTTTAGTCGAATAAAAAATTTGATCAAAGGATTTTAATAAATTTTGCTACATAGATCTTTTCAATTTGTACAATTTAATGAATTAAATATTTTCTCGATCATATTAATTTAATTTATTTTTTTTATTATCTTCAGATACCATGAAGACAAATTTAGATAAAAAGGTAAAAGACGAAGATGCATATTTAAAAATTACTTCAATAAATTTTCATAGTTTCAATCCTAACCGAATTAACGAAACAAATTATCAATCTTATTTATTTTTCAAATTGTTTTTTTTTTATATATACAAGAACAAATAGATAAATTTGAAATTAAATAAGAACATTATTAAGTGAAATAAGTAAGATAAAGAATTTGTAAAGGATTTAGACGTAGAACTGTTCGATCCGAACGATTAACGAAAGAACGAACGATCCCAGTACCCGCCTAGTAGCCAGAACCACCATAGCCACGGTGGATTTTAATAAACGGACGAGGCTGCTGCTGCTGCTGCTGTTGCTGATGCTGCTGCTGCGGAGGTGTTTCGCATGGTAGCTGGCAGGACGACGCGCCTCGAGAAGAGGTTAATCACCCGCGTTGGATTTTAATAAACGGTTCGAGGGCAAACAAAGCTGGTCATCAATAACCGTGGCTCTTTCTTTCTCTTTCTCTTTTTCCCTCCTTCCCCCATTTGTTTTCCATCTCTCTTTCCCTTTAACTTCTCGCTGCGGACCACCTCGCCAGGTGAGATGGAAAGAGAGAAGAGAAATGAGAAAGAAAAAGAATGAGAGAGAGAGAAGGTTCCACTCTACGGACGGTGAAGTGAACGGGGAAGACGAAGGGAAAGGAAGGGAAGGAGGAAAGGGAAAGGGAACGGGCATGGCAGGGCCTTTGCCACCAGCTTGTCGAGACTATACGGACAGTGAGATAGGCGGAGATCGTATCTCCGTGGTTATTAATTAACTGGCGAGAAGGGAAGGCCCCCTTTCATCACCTCGCAAACGATCCTCTCTACCTTTGGTAGGTCTTGCTCTTGCTCTAGCCTTAGGGATATACCAAAACTACTTTCAACCAATATCTTTCCCTTCAAATGTTTCTTTTTATCAACAAATTTTTATCATAGGTGTTATCCAATTATTTTTATGAAAATTCGTTCAACCTCCTAGTTCATTCTTAGCACGTTCCGTGTCAAGCCCTTTTTACCTGACTTGTCACTCAGGCTATTTAATTTTGCTTTAACAAAATCAACCATTATACATGTAATTATTAATTATTGTAAATATAACAATTAAACAAACTTACGTGCTTTTTTCTATACTGCATTTTGTATAATGCATCATCAATATTCTGATAGGAATATTTTTATACAGAATTAAATTTGTTATAAATATATATTTTCAGCGCATTAAATAAATATGTCTAATGGTAAGTGTACCACCGGTGGTACACGTGGCCTAAAGAACAAGTTTAACGTGTATCACCGGTGGTACAGGTTGCACGGAACGTGTTAAAAAAATATCTTTATTTAATTTTAGAATAGTATCGAAAAGATCAGTTGATGAATTACGTTCTTTTCCTTTTTTTTGTTATACTTTGGGTAAAAATAATTTTGTTCATCGACAAAAGAATAAGAAGAAGAAGCGGGAAGAGTTAATTTTAAGATTGTTCAATCATTTTGTTTTTCTTTTTATACCCTGTATTATGTTTTTTTTCTGTTTGAAGGGTTAATAATTATACTTTTTAGGTTCAAAGGACTTACCCATTGATGGAGGTGCGACTGATGAACCAAGAGAGGGCCGATCTCGCCAACGAATGCCAAGCTTGCAGTGGTAAAGATTCAGACCTCTCGGTGGATCTCATCAAGAAAATCTCGGTGGCTTCATCCGGCTGGTCCCGGCAGGGACCCGCACCCAGTGGAACCCATAGCTTTAGCAAATCGTCTCGGATCTTACTGCTGTCTACCTTGTACCACTACGAAGAAACATCAACGTCATTCGATTCTTTTCTCTCTCTCTCTTTCTTTTTTCTTTCATTTTCTTTTCTTTATGTTTATTTGCAAGGATTATTCAACAAAAGAAAAGATACAATTATATTTAATTATATTATTCTAATTTTTGTATTTGTTAATGAATTAAATGTTCAAATGTTCGAGGCAGACATGTTTAATTGTGGCTATCAAAGGATATATACAAACACACAAATAAATAAATAAAAATTTTTAAATAAATGTGCAAATAGGATTTTGTATTGCAATTGCATATAACAAAAACTAACAACACAAAAGATAAATTAAAAAAAATATTTGATAATCATTTTAGTTGTATGCACGTGTGTCAGACATTTCAGATATGTCTCAGCTTTCTAAAATTTCAGGAATAATAACTCATCGTTATCGATTTTGATAATGTCGGTATTTTCTTAGACGAGTCACATTTTCGTAGTGAAAGACATCGCAAAGGCAATTACGTGTATCTTTCTCTTTCTTTCTTTTGAGCAACAGCAGCAACAGCAACAGCAGCAGCAGCAAGTCTACTGGAAGGAGCATCAAGCTGTTGAAGAAAGAGAGAGACAGATATATCCGATTTCACCGTCAGCTTCCGAGAATGAGAACCAATTACTTGGCCGGAGGCATTAAGGAATCGATCTAATTTGCGCGGGGTAAGCTTCTCTTCACTCTTAATGGCGCGAGCCGCACGATGAAATTATACGAAAATGTAATCAAGGGGCTTTTTGTCTCGTTTCGCTTCGAGGGCAGGGGCGTAATTAGGAATGCTTTTGCGCCTCGCGACGGGGGACACTTGTTGCTCTTTCTTTCTCTTTTTCTTCCTCTTCTTCTTTTCTTTTTTTTTCTTTTTTTATCTTTCATGTCTTTCGTCTTGCCGCGCGTGTCCTTCTTCGTGGTCATTCACGGGGACAAGGAACGTCTGAAGGTGGAAGGTAAAAGGATGAATGAAAAAAAATTAGAAGAAGAAGAACAGAAAGAGGAAGAAGAGGAGAAGGAGGAGGTGGAGGAAGAAGAAGAAGAAGAAGAAGAAGAAGGAGCAGGCCACAGAAGGAGAGTAATTAACACCATGGCCGGCCAGGTGCACCGGTTTAAGAAGTCGTTTATGGGGTCGCTCGGCAGCGCTAAGCCAGCCACGCCAAGCCACCGACCATCAATTAGATTCTCTAATTAAAACAGTCCGCCTCTGCAGACCACGGAGAATTAACTGTGACGAATGCGATACTCCGATTGGTCGACAATCCACTAAGAGAAAACGTCCTGTCGATTGCTTTCTCTTATTCTCCTTCTCTCTCTCCCATTTTTTTATTTCATTTTTTTTGTTTTCATTTAATTGTAAGATCAAATCAATAATAGATAATAATGGTAATCCTTGTCTTTATTATTACGATTAAAATATTGATTAAAACATTTTTACGCGTGATTATAATAATAATAATAATAATAATAATAATAATAATTATTATTATTATTATTATTATTATTATTATTATTATTAGGTCGTCCCGAAAATTTCTTTCTAATAATATTATATATTATATTATAATATATATAATATATAATATAACTATACTAAATAAATTATAACTAACTAACTTACTTAGTTTTATAACTAACTAAATTATATAATTTATATATAAGTATATATAATATAATACATAGTTATATATTACAATATAATGTATGTTATATATTATATTATATTCCTCACAAAATTACTAAAAATCAGAAAGAACTTTTGGAACGACCTAATATAATATATCGTCTAATTAATGTTGACGATTGTATTTTTATTTATTTTTTGCTTATTCTATTACTTTTCTGTAATCGTAATTAATTAATTGTCTACGTAGAAGGAAGAAGAAGAAGAAGAAGAAAAAGAAAAATTGATAAAAAAATGTCGGAGTAAGATTTGTTACTATGATTGAAATTGACAATGAAAAATATTTCGTTAGATAGAAGAGAACTTAGGAATCTTGATTTCTTTCGCCTTCTACCAATCGATGGTTAGTAATAGTTCGATGATAAAAAGATTCTCCCAACGGGGAAGGAAGCAAAAGGGATTTTAATTACGAAAGGCAGCGTGTCGCTAATTCCAGCCTGTCTTTCCAGGCTGCCTGCTTGTCTCTTCTCTCCACCATTCGTTCGTCGCACCTTGATTCGATGTTTTCGCCATTTTTTTGTTTGTTCTTTTTGTTTTGTTTATTCTATCTCTCTCTTTCTTTCTTTCACGGAGAATTACAAATGGCTACCGACGTGGTCGCGCGCTGCCGGACAGCATTCCTCTTTCTGTCATTAGTGGCAACTTTCCGTGGCGCTGAGTAACGAAAGAAAGAAAGAAAGAGAAAAAGAGAGAGGGTGAAATCGTCTCGTAGAAAGAGAAAGAGAGAAAGACAATCTCGACGTCTTTACGCACCTTCCTTCTTATAGTGTTCATATAGAAACGTGTGTGTGTGTGTATATATATATATATATATATATATATATATATAGTCTTTTCTCGTCTGATCCTCTCGCACTCTCGTAGAACGAGTAGCCAACTCGGAAATCACAGCCATCTAAATCAACGTCTCTCACCGGACTCCGACGACTTTGCTTCAAATGACTACCGATCTTTGCGTAGCTTCTCACTTTACTTCACTGTCTTTCACAAAGACTACAACAACAACGACGACGACGACAAGTTTAAATTTCGCACCGATGAGATCAATTTCTTCTCATTGCTTTTAGAGCAATCAAAAGAAAGAATTTTTATTTATTAGACTTTATTGGAAACAAGCAAAAAGAACACAAAAAAGACAGTAACGAGAAAATAAAACAAATGATACGATCAATTTAATATAATTTTAAAATTGATTGTGTGTGTGTGTGTGAATATTTGTATTATACGCACGCGTGTATCGTAGTTTTAATTATTTACGCGTACGGGTATCGTAATTTTAATTATTTTAAATTTATATACAAATAAAATAATATTTTTAGATAGATAGGCAAATTCAGAATAACCATGTCGTGGTTTAAAATTATTATATATAAAATTTATATATATATATTTTAATATATAAAAAATATAATTTTATATATAAATATAAACGGTGTTTCTTTAATTTTTATTACACACTTGTCTCTCTATATAATAAATATTATAATTATATGATAAAATATTATAATATAATATATTTTAAAAATAATATTTATAATTATTTACAAAATAATTATATTATAATAAAATTATTTTCAAAATTAATTTGTACGAAACACTATGAAAAACGATACACCACAGGTAACGATATATATATAAGGTATCTATCTTTTCTTTTTTTTTTTGTGTTTTTATTTTATAAAACATATATTTATTATATAAGAAAGATCCACGAGAGAATTTAAACGCGTTGGATATATAAAATAATTATTCTACCAATAGTATTGTAAAAAAAAAAAAAGTCAAAACGCGGATAGAGAGAATCATCGAGCCATCTAAGGAGCGCGAAGAAACCAGTCGTAAGGAACGAAAGAGGAGAATTGTTGGATAAAAGGGGGAGGATAAAGATGAGGAAGAGACACGAACAGCAGAAGAAGGTGGAAGAAGAGACGGTAGAGGAGGGAAGCAGAGAAGGAGGAGGACGAACGATCGACTTTTATCCCCGAGATCGGACGAGTTCTTGCCGTGTTGCAAATAGTTACGTTTCGGTGGATCAAGAGCACGTTTCATGAATAACGAGTTCGTTAGGATTTCTAACATTTCAAACGCATCTCATCTTGGATGCGAACGAAAGAAACGAGGGGTTCCGGTCCCTCTATGTCGTTCGTGTGGAGAACGCGAAGAGAACTCGCTCGAATATTAAATCATCCTATAAAGAGAAAGAGAAAGAGAGAGAAAGAAAGAACTATAGTTATATATATATATATATATACATATATCAGAAGCTTTGTTCCTTCTTTTTAATATATATTTATATATGTATGCATGTACATACATACATAATCGATCGTAGAGTATACATATGTTCGATGTCTTCCATACGACACGAAATAAATCATGATTTTTTTTTCTTCTTCTTCTTCTTCTTCCTCTTTTTCGACGTATATTTACGTATATATATATATATATTATTTTAAATTTATTATATATGTTTAAAATTTATAATATTATATTTAATTTATAATATTTATAATATTATACTTATTATTATATATTTTAATTTATAATTTAAATATTATTATAATTTTTTAAATATTAATTAAATTAGATATTTATAGATTTAAGTTAGAATTAAATAATAATTTAAGATAGAAATTAAATATAATAATTATTATTATAATTAAATATTATATTAATTTAATTATAAATATATTAGTAATTATGAGATGTACGCGAATGGAATGGTAAGTTTTAAAACCTATAGAAATAATTTAATTAAAAAATAATAAAATAAACGTCTTCTTATCATTATTGTTGAAATTCATGAACTTGCAATTTATTATTATTTTTTTATTATCGAGAGTTCAATTTTTGTCAATGTTAAATTCTATATTTAAAATTCACCTTACAATCTATTCACTTTCTATACTTCGAAATAAAAATTGTTACATACGTGTCACTGGGGATGTAATTATTTTTTTTCAAAAGATTTTACGCGAGATTAATTATCCAAACAAAGTTTTGGTTAACATAAACGGGGTGAGGAAAAAAGAAAAATATTATTACGAACGTACAATTACGTATTTTGGTTATTTTACTTTCGGAATGTTTTAAGGAAAAGGCACGTGTAAACTGAAGCATAAAATGGCTAACATAAGTCGTTTTTTTTTTTCTTTCTTTTTTTTTAAAGAACGACGTCTTTGGAGTTTATGCTTTCCGCGAGGAATACTGGGGATGTTTGGACGGTCGTACGTCGAGCTCTTTGGATTCCAAAGCCGTGTAGGATCGCGAGTCAAACGCATTCTCTTCTTCCTTAGGCCATTATGCTATTGCTGCGGGTGGTGCCGAGCGTGAAACGACGATAGTTTTGTCGGAGGGGGTTGGAAAATGAGATTCGACGTTCTCGTAAAACAAAAACAAAAAAAAATAAAATAAAAAGGCTTCATCGAATCCAAATCAAATACAAGTTTCAATTCGTTTTCATCATCATCATCATCATCATCATCATCATCATCATCATCATCATCATCATCATCATCATCANATCATCATCATCATCATCATCATCATCATCATCATCATCATCATCATCATCATCATCATCATCATCATCATCGTCATCATCATAGACAATATTTCTATTAAAAATTTACTTCTATTTAAAAATTATATTCGAAATTATTAATTTACTTTAATTAATGATTTTGTTTTCTTTTTTTATTTTGTTGGTCATACACATATACTAATTATTCATAATTTTACTCTAAAAAAATAATAGGAAGTCATACATTAATTTCTTAGATAAATTTCATCTAATAAAATATTTCCTATTTTGAATTAAATTATTTAAATTAAAAAAAAAAAAATTATAATAATGTGTATGGTACGTAAAATAATTTAAAGAATTAAATATAACAGAAAATTACTTATCAAATATCCCAACCACCCCCTTTAGACTTTCACAATGCTAAAACTCAAACAAAGTTAAGATCCTACAAAAGATCTGGATTATCCAGCATTAACGTTGTAATAAGAAAGAAAGAAAAGTAAAAAAAAAAAAAAAAAGAAAATATAATTCAAAGAGAAAATAAAGGAAGAAAATAGAGAAAGAGAATGAAAAAATAAAAAAAATAAAAAGATAAATATTCAGGTTGGAGGTCGAGTTCCCTTTTAAAAAATCAATCCGACCATAGACGCGACGCGAGGAAAGAAGAAAGAATATAATGGTGAGGAAACTTGGGATTGAGTAAAGGGGGTGGTAGATGGGTGGTAGAGGTTGGGTTGGTCGTCACCCTCGAAGCGTTTTCCCCTTTGTCTCGAAATCTCGTATAAAATGTCGTTCTGCTTATCTCGAGGGGCTTTTTTCTCGCGTCAAACCAACGTTGGATGCATTCTTTCTATCGCCGAGAGAGAAACACAACGAGGTGGACGAAAAGAAAGAATAAGAATAAAAATAAGAATAAAAATAAGAAAAAGAAGATTCGTAAGGGTGGTGGTGGAAGAAGTTGAAGGAAAGTAAAGGAAGAGGAATAGGAAAAGAATAATAAAAAAAAAGAGAGAGGTTCTCTTTTTAGAGAGGGATCATGCGAACGAAGAAGAAAAAGAAGAAGAAGAGGAAGAAGAAGTCTTGAGGCGGTAAAATGGGCTGATTGGAAAAAGCGTTGAGGGTGTAACTAACCGTGAGTGGAGAGAAAGAGAGAGTGAACGAAGAAGTTTAGAGATCTGCGAAAGATCTACGAAATCTACGAGATCGACGATATCCAACTAACGAGCTACCTTGCGCCTAGAATATCACTTCGTTTGTGTCTAAAGAAAAATAAATGAAAGAAAGAACGAAAGAAGAGGACAAGGAGATAGAGATAGAGATAGAGATAGAGATAGAGATAGAAAGAGGAGAGGGAGGAGAGGGTTAACCAAAAGGGAAAAATAGATAGATTGATAGAGAAAAATAAATGGAAAGAGAGAGATAGAAAAGAAGGGGGTGTGGGTGGTGGGGTGGTAGAGATAAGGAAAGAAAGATTTAATTTTTGTTTTGTTTTGTTTCCTCGTTCATTGGTCGCGGTTGCTCATTATAGAGAAATTCTTTCTAGGTTTCATTCACCATCGTTTTTCTCTTACTATTAGAATCTTTTATTTTTGCTATCTTTTTACACAACTTCTTCTTCTTCTTCTTCTTCATTTTCTTCTTGTTCTTTTTTTTAGAGCGAGCCGCAAGACCGATCGTGCGTGAAAACACGTGCGAGAAACGCTTCTTTTTTTTTTTAATTGTTTTTTATTACTATTTCTTTATCTTTATTGTAAATACTTATCAACTATGTATTTTGATATATAGGTACTTTAGTTAAATATTGAAACTATCGGATTAGATAATAAGAAAAAGAAAAAAAAAGATATATTTTGGATATCTTTATTTCTTTTATTAATAATTAAATTGATTAAATAAATATTTTATATTATAGTATAATATATTTAATATTATTAATATAAATAAAAATAAAAAAATAATAACATATAATATAAAAATTTGTTGTATTTCTAATTCACTATCTATTATGTTTTTTTTTTTTATCACTTATTTTATTCTTTGGAAAGATAGAATAAAGAATGAATATTTATTATATATATATATATATAAATTTAATATATAATATTGTAAATAATTATTAGGATGATGTTGTTCAGTTAACACGATTCATTGATTCAATATTAAAATATTTATAACATAATATGATTTTAATATTAAACTTATGACAATATATGCGATCGGATGATTAGAATAGACGAGTTTCTTTCAAGGAATATTATAAAAATGAGAATAAGAATAAGAAGAAAAAGAAGAGGAAGGAAGGAAAAGGGTCTCTAGTCAAGAGAGCACAAAAGTATGATAGAAAAATAAAAATTGAAAACGTGCTGTGCCTCTTCTGACACAAGCTTTGTAATTTGCAAGTTATTTCGCACGGTTCTATACATATCGGATAACATAGCCCCGAGGTTGAACGAGGATCGTTATCGACTCTCTTTTTTCTCTCTCTCTCTTTCTTTCTTTCTCTAGCAAAATATTCCTCGAGGGTATGGTGTAAGTCTAGTGTTTGAGAAAGACAGAGAAGAAAAGAGGAATTTAGAGACAGGTAGATAAGAAGATACATGTAGATATGAACGGACGAATAGATAGCTGGTAGATACGCTTAATCTCATTTTATCTCGAGTCTTGAAACCTTTGACCCTTCCGTGTCTTGCTCGCAGAATTTAATTTATTTTCAATAACGCGCATCCAAAAATTTTACATTAAAAATATGAATCTTCCTAATTCTAAAGATCTTTTTTTAAAATTTTTTTTTTTTTTGTAATTATAATTAATTTTAGTTAGATAGAATCGTCTTAACAACTTTCTCCAATTTGAAAGATACTCGAAAAAATATATATATTATATTTAAACAATAGTATAATATATAAAATTATATATAGTATGTATATTTTACTTACTAAATATTATTATATTTAAGATTTTTATTAAAAACAAATTAGGATCTATTTAAAAATATGAAACAAAAATAATTGAGTCACATTCTATAAACAAAAATTAAAATAATAATATTAAAATATCAATTGAAAATTACAATAATTTAAAATGAATAGAAAAATATCTAAACACATCAAATAACAAAAAAAAAAAAAAAAAAAAAAAAAGAAAAAGAAATCACATAAAAGATACATACTTAAATCTCTTCTTTTCAACAACCGGTATCATTCTGTAAGAATAAAGACATAAATACGAAACATATGCCAGTTCGTGTCTGGAAGAATCAGTTTTTCGGTTAGACGTGTAACCGGTCTTCTCGATGCGTATCTATTAAGTATTTAAGTATATAAATACATTATATACATATGTAAACATACCAATATAAACCTCAGAAAGATTCAATCAAATTATACGAATAGATTAAAGAAAAGATGATCCTTTTCGGATATACCCAATGGACAAAAGTTTACAGTCATTTTGCTAATTTTTTTCAAAATTAAAAACACTGACAAATTTCAAAATGATAAATCGTTGTTATCTTAAATATTAACAAGTTCAAATTATGTTTCAAGAATTTTCAGTTATTTGTTTATGTTCATAGTTGCAAAGAAGAGGAAGTGTCAAGAATAAAACACCATAGACTTATGTGTTCAAATTTTGTTGTAAATCACTTGAAAACGTAATCGATTGGTGATTCATTTTTTTATCGTTATCTTCCTTTACAATCTTTATATTATTATTTTTTTTTTCTACGGATCACGATAACGGTTATTTTAACCATGAACGTTCCTCTCAAAACGGCAAAGTATTTAATGAATATCGTTCAACGACATTATTTACATTGTCATTTAGCGGCTGCCATGCGTGTCGACTGTGATTACGGGAACGTGTTTATCGTATAAACGCGATCTATCTCTTCGACCGGTTATCATACATCGATCAAACAAGGATGCTGCGAGATCGACCGATTTTACTGATGGTTAGTGTATATTATTCATCTTTTTTTGCTTTTGTTTTTTTTTTGCACATTTATTTATAGTTTTATTTTTATCTTTTTTTTTATCGGCAACACTTCGTATGATAGGCAAGTATTACTTACAACAAGAACGATGATGATGTGAAATATATTTTTATTCTTTTGTCAATCAAATGTCGATCTTTAATCGATTTAATAATTTAATAATTTAAAATATTTTTTTTTGCTTTTTATACTAACAAAAAGTATTATTATTATCTTTAATAGTAAAAAATATCAAAAGAAATGAATTAAATTTTATTAGTCGTAAGTTACGTGGGAAGTGATTTAGAGGTAACAATATTTTATTAATAATTAATTAATTATTAATTTTATATATTTATATTGTATTCTCTTTCGAAAAAATAAATATATAAATATATATAAATAAATACAGTTATTCTTATAATATAATATTAAATATTTTTGTTTAATATTTACCGAAATTATAAATAACTTATGTTAGTGAAACTCATTTGTATAAAAATCTGATGACCGATAAGGGTTAATAAATAAATAAAGTTAGGGGAGGGGTGGTATCGATAGCTAGGAAAATTAAATGAAGAAATATTTGTTAAAATATGATTAGTTTGAAAACCTAATAAAAAATAGTATCAAATCACGACATTATAATTATTATCAAATTTCTTATTTTCAATATTAACGATGAGTACGAATAATAGATAAAATAATTAATTAATTAATACATTAACTTGATAGAAGTAACTGAATAAAGTTAAGAGAGAAAAAAATATTTATAAAGTTTGCAAGAAAGAGAGAGAGAGAGAGAGAGTGAGTGAGGCTGAAAAAAGAAAGAGAGAAAGATAAGGGAGTGAGAAAAGAAGAAACCGAAAAAGCATAGGCGAGTAAAAATAAGAGTAAGATGCTTTCCCCTCAGGAGTCTCATCCATCAGTCACTTAATATTTCAAAGCAGCGCCCTGTGCCGCATCCAAACCATCATTCTTTCTCTCTCTCTTTCATATATATAAAGATAGGACGCAGTAGGAAGCACAGCTGACGTGGGTCCTCCTTTCCTCTTGTGACGCCATTTTTAAAAGCTTAAAACATACGCGCTAGCTTTTTAGACCTTTTTTCCTTCTCGCGCGAGTTACTTGCTTAGGGATATTAGACGAAGGATTCGGAAGGGTCTCGTCTCGTCTCGTCTCGGCAGTTCTCTTTTCCGAAAAAGGGGGAAAGAAAAGAAACGACGTCGCGTTGAAGAAGATTTTTAGGCATGAGAGAAGAAGAAGAAGAAGAAGAAGAAGAAGAAGAAGAAGAAGAAGAAGAAGAAGATGAGGAGGTGAAGAGGGAAGAGAACGACAAAGAAGAGCGTCGATTTCAACGTGGAAACCCTTCAAGCACTAACCTTCGCACGAATTTCAAATTTCTTCTTCTTTCTCCTTTACCTTTTTCTTCTTCAATCCTTAGACACCTCCATCCCAGAGACGAAAAGGGTCTTCTCATATACGCGAGAATCCGCTCAGTGACGCCCACGCGTCTTGGTCGACCTTTCGAATCGATTTACGCGCACCGTCGAAGAAAGTACCTTCGTAACGTTCCAGATAAAGAGGGTTATTGTTTTTCCATGCTCGATTTGGAAAAAGGGAAGTAAAAAAAGAAGAAGAAAGAGGAAAGAGGAGGTTAGAAGTTTTACGAACATATCTTGATCTATCTATCTATCTATATATCTATCTATGGATCCGATTGATCGAAAGATCGATCCTTGGATCTATAAAATCATAAAATCCATACGGTTCACTGCTGTTTCCTTTTATATTCGTACGATGCCACACACACACACACTTCAACTTACTAAGTTTCATTCTACTTTTTTTTGCTTTATTCAAAATAAAGTTTCTAATAAGTTTCCATCTTTTCGTTGGACGTTCCTATAGCAGCTAACAACACACACACACACACACACATATATATTACATACGTGCACATAAATGCATTTATATATGTGTAGGATAAACATCCTACGATTTTTGTGTCTATCTATGACTATCGCATTCATCAATTTTTATTGCTTGAATTTGGAAAAGTGTAGTTTTTATCAGCTATTCTACTCATAGATCATACCAGTGCCCTTTGTTATATATGGTAATAATATTATAATAAATAAACCCTACAATTATCTTACTCTTGAAACTGTGCATTGGTCTTATTCTCTCGAAACTTAGTTTTTTGAAGGTTTCACTTCTAAAACGTGTGATCTGCACACATGATATTTTATTTTGTTAGAAAAGATCTAAACGAACGTTTATATACTTGGTTGTTGTTATTGTCTTTTAAATGCAACCATTGTGTTTTAATTAACGCTTACATTATACTTTCCTCCATTTGTTTATCATTTCACTCGTTTTTAGGTCGAGGCAGAGATAACGACTCGTGTAAAAATATCCTACCGAGTACATATATAAGTTTTTTTTTTTTATTATATATTTAAATTGTTTTTGTATAAAACTTAAAACTTTTTAACCCACGTATAAGAGAGTTAACCATTATCGATCGTCAGATTTTTATAATTGATGATTTTCACTAAGTGCAAGTTGTAAATGGTTTTGGTAAATATGCAACAAAATTGTTTGATATTATAAAAATAACTTATTTATTATTAAAAATGATTTATTTTTTTTAACGTGTACTAAAATAAAATAAAAATTATTTAATTATTAATACAAAATTTGTTATTTCTAAGTCACCTCTTACGTGACTTCCGACCGATAAGGGTTAATTAAGATTGCTATTAATGGGATAGTAATCTCTATTAATTTTCTATTTAATATGAACTTATTTACTAAGAAATATTCTTTTGAAAGATAGATACGAAAAATCAAAAGCGTAGAAAAGACGTTACAATTGTAAATAGGGTGGGGGGTTTGAACCCATGTTTGGTTCACGCGGAACCAGACTTCGACAAGATGCTGGAGGCGCTTTCGGAGATGTTTCAGGAATATCGAGGACGTAATTATACCATAATTACCGAGCACGGTCTTGACTCTCGAGAAGGTTCGTCTGAGAAAAGCGAGGATAGACTCGGTGGTCGGCCTTGTGCGGTAATTGTACTAATTATTACTATCTCCTCTTTCCTCTTTCCTCTACCTCGACACGGATCTCGCATTTCCCTCCTCCTCCTCCTCCACTTCCCTCTTCTTATATTCCTCTCCTCTCGACCCACCCTCTTCGACAACAATTATCTACTGTTTGGTTAAAATTGTGTGTGTGTATGTGTGTGTGTATGTTTATGCGTTCGTGTGTGTCAGATTTCAAAGAGAGCTCGTTTCTTTGTAAAAAAAAAAGAAAAGAATAATAAAATTAAGGGATCGACCTTCGTTAAAATTCTCCAGAAAGAAAAGAAAAAGAAAAAAAAAATGTACGAGCAGACTGAGAGAATTCATACAGCAAATTTTATCGTCAACATAATTTTTACTTTTGGAGTAAAATTTCTTTTTTTTTTTATTATTATTATTTGTTTAGCAGGCTATAAAATAATTTTTTTTTGCGTCGAGAGGGATAAATATAATTTATCTTTATGGATGATTCACACGAGTACTTAAATATAAGCGATAGCGTGCGTAATACGCGACTCGTATTTTAATAAACATCGTGTGTATGTGTGTGTGTGTATTTGTGAAAACAAGCAAATAAATTTTATCAGCTTGTTGTGTTGAACGATTAAATCTAATTGTAAGAGATTTTGTTGGGTTGATAAATCCGATTTAATCAAAAATTCAATTGTTCGATTTAACAGTGTTTATCATGATTTTTCATACGATTATTGTTATAAATATTATTTTATAATTAATCATTAAAGCTTTTAAGATTAAACCTATCACAGATAATTGATATAATTTAATACTAATTTTTAAATAATAAAGTAATACAATAAATTTCATTTATAATCGTCATAAAATTAAATGGATCACAACTCTGTCCCTTTTAAAATTAAAAATTAAAAAAATTTATTAACTCGACCAATTGCGATACGAATAATGTTCTGTTATCATAGATACACATTATTTTAAATATACGTTTTTTTTTTTAAATATTTTACAATATTTTTGAAGTTAATGGAAGAAAAAATAAAGAAAGGGTACCGAAATTAGTCGAGTACGTTCCTGAAAGGACAGACGTGACCTCAGGCGGCGGGAATCATAAAACGCAGGCGCAACCGCATAAGAGGAGAGTTTCACATTGAACGTCTCTGATAAAGGACGAAAAGCAGATGACTCTGTCTTACATTAGCTAGTTTCACAGTATAACCTACATTTTTCGTTTAATTGAAATCAATTAATATCAATATTATCTAATAATAAAAACTAACCTGTCTTTTGTCATAGGCATCTAATCTCTCGTCGGCTCTTTGTTTATCATAAAGAATTCTTGCCAAGCTTCCACGTGGACGATAATTTCTTGAAACCGTTGTTGACATCATCGTTGTTGTTGTATTTGTATTTGTACTTGTGGTGGTAGTTGCAATCGATGATGAGCTTGTGCAAGAATTAACGAAACGTTTTGTTAATTGCTCATCGTCAAATTCATTTTCTTTAGTTTTATCCTTGCAGCAGGTAGACCTGTAGAGTTGTTGGCGATTAGGTTCGTCAGTGTTCTTCGCCATATTCAACATCAACACCAACACTACGATGAGAAACGGCAACGACAAAACAACACGACGACCTCGGGGACAACTACGACGAGGACGTATTTTTTAAAACGCGATCAAGAATTATACAAGAACATTATTTTTATCTTTATTTTTCTTTATTTATTTCTATGTCGTCATGACTAGGAACACGAACCAATCACCATAGACGATTTATACGATGTGCCGTTTAAAATCTATGTACAACGGTGACGCCTATATCTTCTTCCCTCTTTTTCCCTATATATGTATATATATATATATATCTCTTTCTCACTCAAGTT
This sequence comes from Polistes dominula, assembly GCF_001465965.1. Next base: position 4,879,887 of record NW_015148971.1, on the reverse strand, counting down.
CATTCGGATATCTTTCTCTTTCTCTCTTTTACACTAGCTCTCGCGTAAACACGTCCCTCGTTAGCACGTGGCCATGTTGGCGGACGCATTTGACGCACCCTGGCGTGACTTCCAACAAATTTTCTTATTTTTCTTTGTCACGTATATCAACGCTGTCGGTAAGGTAAGAATCTTCAAGTCGACAACTGAGAGTTAACGGAGGCGCGAATTTTTGAAGAAGCTCGAAATTATTTCAAATCTTTTTTGTCGGAATAATAATTATTTATTTAAAACATGATATTTATTATAAATGATTATTAGGTATAATCAAATAGATTTTTTAATTTGAATTCGCTTCGATCATTGAATAGAAAGAAATAAATCAAAGGAGGGTAAAATGAAAATACAATTGTTCTAAATATAACAGGGAAAAAGAGTACTTTTTTATGAATGCACTTAAGTATGAAAGAGAATAAGTGACAGAGATAGAAATGACGCGATCAGAGTTAAAAAGAGAGAGAGAGAGAGAGAGAAAAGAAAGGTTAAAGAACGCGTCGAGGTGAATCGCGGATTATCACGGCGTAGTTTGCATTGTTGGAATGCGCGATAGCGATTACAGGATGGCAGAAGCCGAGTTGACTTTATAATTTCCTACGAGACAAGAATCGTTCTTTAAATCTTATTCGCGAGCGTAAGCGAAGGTGATTGAACTTGTCCGTTATAGTAGAATTATACTTCTCGTTTCTTTTACCGGTATCTCGACCTGTGATCCTGTCTTTCATGCGGTTAAACGTACCAACTTGATCGTTTCACTTTATCTGCATCTTTTGTTCTTGTCTTTCTATTTTTTTTCCTTTTTTTTTATTATTATTATTCACTTTATCATCTCAACATCTTATTGTCAGTTTAACACGTTTAATATTTTAATCACGATTGTTTATGATCAGCTATAAATTCTTATAATTAATCACTCTCACTCATACGTTAAATTAATTAACTTCCAGCAAAACAAAAATAATTTGATTTAACATTGACGTATTATTTGAAATTAAATGACTATACAAATTTTATCTCATTTAGCAATAGTTTTAAGTGTATCGATAATAATAAAAATTTTGCGGTTTACGAGCAATTCCATGATTATTAATCAAACTGATAGATAAAAGAACTAAAAAAAGAAAAAAAAAGAACAGAAAAATAATAAAAATTGTAAAGATTAATTTTCCAAATCCATATCTATATCTTAGTTTCGTGCTCCGAGTGTTAATAGTATACAAGCGAAGACGATTACGCATTACCATCTGCTACCTGGGCTACTACGTTGAAGCTCGCGCGTGTCTCGTACGAAATAGCAGCATAAAACTTTTAGGAGGAATAAATATAGCGAGAGGGAGGGAGGGAGAGAGAGAGAGAGAAAAAGAGATAGAAGGGGAAAGATGGGTGGGTAAGGGTGGTTGTTGGTTGCTTCAGAGTTTCCTTTTCCATCTATATATATATATTACGTACGCGTGTGTTATACGTACGCACACATATTTATATCTTACTTATAGCATATATATATACATATATATGTAGTGGTAGAGGTCTATGAATATTTGAAACAGCATATTGGCGCACCGCGCACGATTTGCCTCCCTTCACGACGACTCGCAATACTCGGCCTCTGATAATTCATTAATTTATGATAAGCTTGCCTCATACTGGCAAGGTCTCTTCGTTCTGGTATACACTTTCTACCGTACACCTCCCTTTTTCCCTCAATCCCTCTTCCACACGACCACCCTCACTTCCACAATCACCATCAGAACCACCACTACCACTACTACTACCCTTCTTCTTCATTCCTCGCTTCCCTGAACGTCACATAAATCATTTTCGCTTGGGACGTTAATTGCGAGCCACCCCTCGTTAACGGGAGAAATGAGATTTTTTTAATTGGAGAATTTTTCACCGCCCTCGATCGCAAGCCACGACATCTTTTACCTCCCCTGTTCCCTCCCCTTCCCTTCCCTTCCCCCTCAACCAACACCTCATCTCACTTCACCTTCTCCTATTCTTTTTCTTTTTTTTTCTTTTCGTTCTTTTGCTTTCTTCTCCCTCTTACTAATCTTTTTTACACTTCTCTCCTTCCTTCGTACCATTTGGAAGTTAAAGCTCCTAACGCGTCGTTTCGGTTTTTTAAAGAAGGAAAGGTCCTCCTCTTTTTCTTTTCTTTTTTTCTTTCTCTTTCTCTTTCCATGGGTTGGTTCATCGTTTTCGCTCGAGAAAGCACAGATTAAATTCTTGAGATTGAATGTTAACCGTGGTGGCTACAGGGAGAAGCATTTTCACGGCTATCATTAAAAATTAATCGTCCGTGTCACGGGTGTCTTTCTTACTATCTTTTATCCAAGATCTAGAACGAAATAAGCACTGGCAGATTAAAACTTTATCGATTGTCTATAATGTAATACTATATTATGAAGAAAATCAAATNTTATCATCTCTAATGATGCTCCAATTAATTATTTTTCATAATTATGTCTTCAAATATCGTATATCGTATTAAATTTGATATGTATATCGTATGAAAATTGATTGTCACATACGCATACATATAGGCATATATATATATATATATATATAAGTATATGTACTTATTGGGGTTAATTGAGATGTTTTTCTATTTTAGGTTAAATTTTTTTATTTAATAAGATATATTTTAAAAGATGCGTGTGTAAAATATTTTTATGACTTTTAAGAGAATTACTTGTATAAAAAAATTTTTATTAAAAATATGTAACGTGTAATACTTACGTTCATTAAATTAGGTAAATTAGGTGTTTAAATAATTTTTACACTATCAATTTGTTTTTCGTATGACACAAAAAAGAAATCGATAGATTAATCATATGTTTTTTTTTTGTATTTCTTCTTAAGGTGTAAAAATTAGTTGATCGTAAAAGAAAGGCGTGAAATAATTCAATGGATGTAATAAAAACGATCTCTCCCTTGTTTCTCGCGAATCGATGAATCTGAGTTGTTGCCGAAACCCAGTGTTTAAGATAATGAGGTCGTCTTTTTATCGAAAGGATGGTAATTAATGGTACGCGCGTGGGAAACGTTAATTAGTACCGGCTAAAGGTGCAAACTGTTATTAGCTATATATACCCAGCGTGCGCGCGGATACGTGCACACACGCCGATGAGTTATCGTGTCTGTAATTACGTCGTTGAAAGAGAGAGAGAAAGAGACAAAAAAGAAAGAAAGAGAAAGAGAAAGAGAAAGAGAAAGAGAAAGAGAGAGAGAGAGAGAAACCAATAACTTTTATGATGCGAGCATAAGCTAGCCACCTAGCTCGTTCAATATCGAAGGAGATACGATTAAAGCAAGTTGAATTTTTCGCAGTTCTCTTTGAGTGAAGTAATTTAATTACATGGCTCGTAACCAAGCAGATAGATAAGCATCGCGACGATCATTCTTTTCTAATCTCGATGAAAACGTCGTCGAGTTGGAAATGAAACTTGTTCTCTACTTATATTCGAAACTCCTACTCTTTTAATATATAATTATCAATTTTATTACAAATTTTTCTTAGAACAAAAGAATTTCTAATATTTTTATTAAATTTTATTAGTATAATATTTTCGTGATAACAAGATAACATCATATATATATATATTTTAATTTAATTTTTAATTTATTTTAGAAAAGTCATTTTTTTTTAATTTACGAGTAATAGAAATACTAAATTAATAAGATCGTTTAATATTATTATTAAATAATAATAAACTAATTGTAAGTTATAGTAGTGGCTGTTTAGCAAAATATAAAGACATTATTATTATTATTATTATTATTATTATTATTATTATCATATATTACATTAAACAAATATTTTGTTTAAAATCGCGATTGTTTCGAAGGGTGGGTTTGAAAAGTTTCTTCCCTTAAAAAGCACCATAAACTTCGTTTAAACTAAAAATGAGTTTGATGACAAAAAATAACAATTTTTTTGTTTACGTTACGAATGGTGTCAAATTAATTTCAATCCGTCAAAATTAAATTCTCAATTAAAAGTAAACAACACACGTCACTAATATTCGATGGTATCGAATGATATAGAAATGGCTGTAGGCGTTGAGAACTACCACGTCGATTGATGAGATGAGAAAAAGAAAGAAAGAAAGAGAAAGAAAGAGAAAGAGAGAGAGAGAAAGAGAGAGAGAGAGAGAGAAAGAACAGATTCCATATGAGGAATAAGAATAATAAGAAGTATAAAAGATAATAATAATAAGAAGAAGAAGAAGTAAGCGTGCTGACGATCATCAGCAAACGAATGCGTATTGGTCTAGACACGCAGGTTTGCGCGCGAGTGAGCTTTACACGTATGCAGGTACGCACGCACGCACGCACGCATGTTGTACAACAGGAGCAAAGAAGAGACTCGACTTTGGAAGCCTCAGGGCATGTAAGACGTATAGGCTTCCAGTCTTACGCATCCAGCAACCGTACACGAGGCCATACGTCCTACCACGCGCTAAACCACCATCTCTACCACTACTACTACTATTAAACTACTTCTATATCTTACCACTAACACAACTACCAACACCATCATCGTAACACGCTGCGAGCCATCGGCGCCTTTTAGGAGCCATGAACGAGAGTTCCTCTATCTCTCTCTCTCCCTCTCTCTTCTTATATTTCATATACATCGTCAAAGTTCGTAGAGCATTCGAGTCTATCATATTTTATTTTTTTATGTTTTGTGTTATGATTATTTTGAATGATATTAGGTAGCCTAAGAAAGTTCTTGACGAGTTTATCGTTCATCTGAAATAACACAAACTATCTTCCTTAGGTTATTTGATATTTTAAATATGCAAAATATTTTAACCCGAAATAAAAAAATTCAAAAAGAATTTCGTGCAGTTTATAATTAAAATAGAAGTGAATAATACACGAGTATCTTGATTATCTAAAATAAAAGATAATTAATTTATCGTAATTTACATCAAAAACGTGTAGTCAATTACGATAATTTAATTAAATTAGTAAATAAAATCGATTAAGAAAAATCTGATTATTTTGTTAATTGAAATAATATGATAAACAAGGTAAGAAACAATTTGGTAGATGTCGTTTGTAGTTTGTGTGGAATAGAAGAAGAAGAAGAAGAAGAAGAAGAAGGAGGGTTGAAAATGTTCAAGTCATCGTCTTAGCGTTAAACCGATGCCACTGAAAGATGGAGGTGAGGCCGAGACGACGCGATGTCGGATGAGGAGGAGGAGGGAAAGAAATAAGAAGAAAAAGATGGCGCGAAAGAAGGAAGAAGAAATCAGGGTCGTTAACACTGGATCTCGCGGAGGACTGGAAATATGTATGGTACCATCTTCTTACGTACAAACTTGAACAGAAGACTTACTAACAGAGGAGGAGACCAGGGTTGCTGAGGGCAGCAGAGAGAACTCTCATGGAAGTAGTAGCCTACCAAGCAAAGGAAGAACCTTCTTCGCAATCCTTTTTCGTCCCCCCACTCCACATTAGCCAACCAGCCAGCTAGCCAGCTAGCCAGCCAGGCAGGCAGCAGCCCTTCGGTCATCCTGAACCTCTTTCCTTTTCCTCCTCTTCGAGAAGAAGAGGAGGATATACATTGATTGCATTTTTGCGTTCGCGTCGGGTAATAATGCTAATTTGGTAAGTAGAAATGGACATCAGCGGGCGGTCGGCTTCTCTTTCTCTTCTCTCGTTTTCGCTTTGCGAAAGAAAGAAAGAAAGAAAGGACAAAAGTACGAGAGAAAGAAGGAGAGGAAAGTAAAAAAAAAAAAAAAATGGTGAAAAAGAAAAAGAAAAGAGAAAGAGAAAGAGACTGCAACACACGGTAGCACGGGTAACGCTAATGCCTCGTTTTTGTCCACCTTTCCCTTCTTCCCTCTTCGTCCGGGGCAAACCACGTTCTTCGTTCTCCACCTTCTTCTTCTTCTTCTACTGTATATAAGTCTCTGTCTTTCTTTCTATCTTTTAACGTCCATTGCGTCCATCTCTCTCGCTTTGGCTACGGGCGGCAGGCGACATAATGACGGCCAGACCTCAAACCTCAAACTCCTAACTGAATCATGAGTCCTCCCGTCGTCTGCACCCGAATGACTAACTTCTACCGACGCGGCTTCTCGATTTACTTCAGACCCGAACACCCCACCTAACTTACCTAAACCCCCCCTTCCCTCCTCCTTTACAACCACCATCCCTCAAACCACCTTCCAACCCCACCCTTTCTCTTTTTTTTCTTTTTTTTACCACGATCATCACAGGGATCCCTGCTTCGTTGCCCTTTTCTTTTACTTCTTCTTCTTCTTCTTCTTTTTCTTTTGCTTTGTTTTTTTTTATTCGTCCTTTCTTTTCCGATTTACAGGAGCAACTTTTGCGTTGTATCGAATCACAATCGGTTTGACGAGGGGACTTCGAGACACGACACGACGCGACGTTTGTCTCTTCTTCGTTTCGTTTAGTTGTTCGTTCGTTATAAGAAGAAGAAGAAAATGAAGAAGAAAAAGAAGAAGAAGTAGTAGTAGTAGTAGTAGTAGTAGTAGTAGTAGTAGGAAGAAGTAGGGAGTTATACGAAATGGCGCGAGAAGATAGTTTTCTGTAACATTCTGTTGCTTTTAAATGTCTTACACGAGAATCTTTGTAGTAAGAAACTTATTTTGTCCATCTTTTGATATTTTCTAAAGTTCATTGAAAATGATAGATAAACGACGACGACGACGACGACGACGAATACTTAAAAGTATTTGTACAAACACACATACAACACACTTTAAATACTTTTTTTTATATATTTATATTACAAACTAGGATTAACACATTGCACATTAAAAGTGAATAATGTTTGGATAAAAAGAAAAAATTACAACAACTGTAATTATCTCATTTTATTCGTATAGATGTATGTTATTTTTAATATTAAGAAATATATTACAATATATAAACTAAAGATCGCGAAGTGCAAGTGTTAATATACTTAAAAAACTAAGTATCAAAACTAATTCAAAATCCTTTGCTAAGTACAAAAGATATTGGGTGATTTATCTAATGTTTTCATTGGTTGCAAAGTATTTTTGAACTGTTTGATACAATTATCTTAACTTAATGCATAGTATCAGCAAAAAAGAATAGAGAAAAAATATATGGTGAAAGGTGTAAAAATTTGCTGACACTTAGCCGAAAACCCCAGAGGCAGGAATGTTTACCCTGAAGAGAAGCAAGCCTATTGCCGTACCCAGTCCTTACCTACTTAAAATTAAAGTTTTCACATACACTCAGAAAAGTATGCTACCTGCCTGCTTATCAACCTATATTTAAAAAGTGCAAACAGACACACCAACACATACACTCCATGGTTCTCACACACTCCACTAGGGTGCAAAAGCCTAAACTAGAGAGCATGCCCCGGGGCACCTCCGACACCCTAATTCAAACACGTTTTCTGAACTTATATTCTATAAGGTTACGTACCAAATGCTGTAATTGACTGCCAAGGCTAATGATTATTGCAATAATGACTAAAGCAAAAATACTGGTACATACTATTATAATACAAGTATTGTTAAATTTCCACAAATAAATGTGGCAACTCTACTATTCAAAACGATTAGGAAAAATAAAATGAGAAAAATTGAATATAAGTATAAAAATACAAGTACATATCACACATGATCACACAATGACTGTACAAGTATTGATCTGAATATTGAATGATGCATTAATTAAAAAGTACCACGGAACGATGTACAGTACATACTACCTAATACGCACACACCGTGTAAAGAACATCCTCCAATCACTAACATAATGACAGTCGCCAAAGGAAAACTTAATAACTAAAACCCGTGCAAACTTTTTCTCACTCATACGTGTAACACCTGGATAACACGCATCGATAAGAATGAAGAAAGCACAGGGGGGAAATAAGGGGGAATTAGTATATTATGATTTTATTATTATGATTTTATTTTGTTTGTTTCTATGATACGAGAAAAAATGTAGGATAGTCGAGAAATCATCATACAAAATTTGAGAAAAGGGATGAATAAAAAAATTAGGTTACGTAATCTTTCATGTAGCTGCATCTCCAGAATTATAGTAATCAAAAATCAGTAAAATTTTTCAAAATGTTTTTTAATGATGTTAAAAATGATAAAAAAAAGTTTAAGCAAATTCGAATAGAAACTATACGACGTGTACTCGGTGTAATGTATCGTATGAAAGAGGAACAAAAGAAATAAAAAAAAAAAAAAAATAAAAAACCCGAGAAAATGGAAAAATAAACGAGGACGCGAGAAAGATGGGGACGGGTGGTTTTAGGGGGTGGGTAGTTAGGGGGATCGATGGTAGCTCGATATAAATGGCGTTAGACACGTCGACGTCGGTCATTATGTTCGGGCAAATCGTCGATTCGCTAGCTTCCTACGAAACAACCCCCCCAGCCTCGAGGCGTGCTTTATGGATCGCGAACGTTACTGGGGCGGACTTCTGAAAACTTTTGGGAAACCTTTATAATGGCCTCGATAAAAAGCACACCCCTGGGACGCGTATGCTACAGTGGTTTTTCTTTCAAACCACAGCCTCGTTCTAGCCTCTCTAACCACCCTCACCCAACCCCCCTTTTTCTCATGTTCTCTTCGTCTATACACACATATATATATATATATATATATATACTATCACCCCTCCCTCATTTTCCTCCTTTCTCTCCTCCCATCTCCTTCCTTCTTATTCCCTCTTTCATTCTCGCGACAGGTAATCGATAATCGTGCGATTGGCGTATGTCGTATTTTTCACACACTCTTAAAGTTAATTCGCTTGCATTAACTTTTCAAAAGACATCATTCCCGATTAGCTAGACGAATCTTTTTTTTCTTTTCTTTTCTCGGATTGTCTCTTCTCAAAACTATTTCACGTGGGGTGATAATTTTTATGATTTTTTCTTGTTTCTTTTGTTCCAAGTGTTCGAGTAACAAGTGTGGATTATTTTCTATACTCCTAAAATCAAATAATAATATTGTTTTTTATTTTTTCGTGGAGGGGTGAGGAAAGAAATCAATTTTGTCTCGGACGTTTGATAAAAAAGGAAATCATTTTTTTCTTTTTGCGAGGGTGAGGGGAGAAGATGAGACGAATCAAGGACATAGTTCAAGTTTAAAGATTTATCTATTACGTTTAAACGGTAAAAATTGTATATATATGTGTGTGTGTGTGTGTGTGTGTGTGTGTGTGTGTGTGTGTATGTGTGTGTCAAACGAGAGAAGGGAAAAAAATTCTTTGGACGTAGGAAATGTTGTTGGTTGTATCTTTCTCTAGTGAAGATTCTGTCGTCAGTTGGTCGACACTTTGCGGTCCCTGTGCAATGTCGAATAAGAAACGAAAGAAGAAGCCGAGGAAGAAAGCGAGGAAGACTTCTTGCTGTACGATGACGAAGCGCATACCTTCCTGGATATGGTACATGCGAGAAAAGGGGGTTGACTGTCCTGGGAATTCTCGCGGTAGTAAGAGTATCGCGGGAATAACGATGACCGATTCTGGATTGGAAGAGTTATCCACACTACGTTTTTGTTTTTGTTTTGTTTTGCTTTTCTCTTTTTTTTACTCAGAAGAAATAATTGAAAAAGAAGAAAATTCTATATCGATAAATTTTCCATTATTCTTCTTGACGCGTCGTGATCTTAATTAATACGTTTCTGGTTTAAATTACTTTTTTCTTTTACTCTTCCGTAGTTATTTGAAATAAATTTATTTACAGATTTTGCTTGACGCCGTGCATTTATATTTTAACATAATATTATATAAAAAATTTTATATACATATATATAAATAATTGTAACTGAAAATACCCTAGTAACATAAAATATTGAAAAATGTTGAATACATGTGTATTTAATATAACATGTGTATTTATTATATTGTATATTATAAATTTATGTGTAGTAATTAGTATTTATATAAAAAGAGATTCAATTCAGTCTTTTTAATATTAAATACACATTTATTCAATATTTTTCAATATTTTGTGTTACTCTCTAGGGTAATTTGAATTTTACAATGATAACATTGCGTTTTAGAAATGAAAATTAATCATATATAATTCGTAGTATTAGAATAATAAAAAGAAATAAAATTATTAGAAATTTGTAATATTCAAAAATTATCCAATTGGTTATCAGCACGTATTTCAAACGAATAAAACCACTGGTGCGATGATAAAAAAAAGTTATGCGATGCCGAAGTTCCATCGTATCCCAAGCCCTTTCTCGGTCCTTCGAAGTTCGATTAGGCTAAGGAATTCGTACCGACTCACGAATCGTATCGACGTAGGAAGATCGATTTTAACTCCAGCGAGAGTAAATCGAGCCTGAGAGATCGACATATCTCGAGGTTGTTGAAACCGGTAGGTAGGTAGATAGGTAGATAGGCAGATAGGATAGGGTAGGTAGAAAAACATTTTAAAGAGGAATAAATCTTAATGTTTATAATACAACTAAACACACATATATAAACATTGGATAATAATATTCCGTGTCTCTCGTACCTAATCGAAGAATTATGAAGCTTGATTTTGCTGTGAGATGGATAACAGTTAAGTGTAAAAAAAAAACAAACAAAAAAAAAAGCAAAATAAAAAGGTTAGGGACAAAGGGGAAATAAATCAGTGGCGGGTGAGTTTCTCGTTGCCAAGAATCGGCGCGAACTTGGTCGGCTTTCTGTACGAGTTAGCTAGCTAGCTAGTTGCTATAGAAAAGAGAAAATAGTGAAACCGATTCTCTTCTCAGTTTGCACCAAGAAGAAGGAAAGAAATGAAGACAGAGAGAGAGAGAGAGAGAGAGAGGGAGAGAGAGAGAGAGGGAGAGAGAGAGAGGGACAGAGAGAGAGAGAGGGAGAGAGAGAGAGAGAGATAGAAAATGTAGAATGATAGAAAGAGAGAAAGGTAAAAATATAATGGTGCACGAAGTAGCGGCAGAAGAAGAGAAGAGAAAAGAAGAGAACAGGGTGGGGAGAAGAGAAGAGGTGAAGGGGGATACAGCTTCGATGGATATCGAGTAGGCGAGTTGGTACGTGAGATAATAAGGCGTGCTCGGGCATGCCGATGGAAACCGCACGCGGCATTATTCAAATTGAATCCGGTAAGAATTATTATTGGCGGGCAACTCTCCGGGCCCGAGGAGGCAGCTCATTCCGCGAGCGCATTTGCGAATATAAGGGGGAAGGAAGGAAGGGGAGGAAAGAAGGGATTCGATGGTTCGGGGAGGAGGAGGGAGGGAAAGGTGAGGTGGTGGAAAGGTAAGTAGGAAAGAGAAGAGAAGAAATGGGAGAGAAAAGATATAGAGAGGTGGCAATGGAGGAGTACCAGAAGGAGGAAGAAGAGAAAGAGGAGGAGGAGGAGGAGGGGTAGGGGAAAGAGGAGGTGGTGATGCTTCCTCGAGGTGGAGGGAACGACCTCAGCATCGCGACCTCGCCGTATGATCCGTTGCGGTATCGCCCGATGACCCTCCTGTCATTACGTTGCGCTCTGGACGTCATTACGCTAATGTCCATCTCCTTTTCCCCTACCTCCTTTTATTTTCTTTTCTAAATCTTTCTTTACGTAGACCTTTACCTTCCTTATATACTTTACCATCCTTCCACTTAAACGTAAAATGTGTCCTCGAACGCTTAACGTGAGACTCTTGTCAATTTCCTTCTCTATGTGACTTTGCAACTTCTTTTTTTTTTTAGAATTTTCAACAATTTCTTTTTTCATTCGTTTCTATTATTATAAATTATTACTTTCGAATGATTTTATTGTATGACTGGATAATATTATGTTTTAGTATTAATAAAGTGGTATAGAATATTGTTTTTAACGGTTAGAAATAATTAAAATTATTCTATGATAAGACAAGCAATTGAACACAAATATATTCGAGATAATAATTGTAATAAAAATAATTAAGACAATCCTAATGGTTAATAGGAATTTTGAAAGAACTCTTATTAGCTACATACATATTTGTATATAATATTTATAGATACTTAATATAACATACATATATATGTATATGATTAACCAAATAAATGCCCAAAACTCAAGTTAATAAAAAGATTAAAAGAAAATGAGAAAAATCGAAAATAGTTGATCGAAACTTTGTAGGGAGTTTAGAGTTAGTGAGTTCGGTAGCTCTATGTTAAACTGGGAAGTATTATAAATTCCGTCTTAACACGGTTGTAAAGTGGCGTGCGCGATTTATACGGTATTTACATGCGCGCACGCGAGATATATCGGAATCGATCGGCGAATCCAAGAAAAGCGAGCTGAAACGAGTCAAAGAGGATAGAAAAAGATAGAAAGATAAATAGAAAGAGAGAAAGAGAGAGAGAGAAGAACACAAACCGGACGTTTTTCGAACTCTCGCATATACTTCGCGATATTCCGCGTACGTCGATTACGTAGGAGCGGCACGTACGGTGACACGACATTATCTGTCCGCGAGCTTTAACGTCATACAACCGTACATTTGTGTAAATGTGCATCTTAATTCCGATGGCACGACAACCGTTACGGTAGCCCGTGAGCGGTGTATTAATCGAGGGCACGGACATCGCACGGTCCGTTTCTTCTTCTTCTTCTTCTTCTTCCCCTTCTTATTCTTCTTCTTATTCTTCTTTTATTTCCATTCCTTTTTTTATTATTCGTCTTCTTATTCTTATTCCTACATTTCTTTATCTCTTTCTCTTTCCCTTTTTCTTCCTTTTTCATAGCGTTTCTCCCGCGTTGTCATACACGACATAACAACACGCTGAATTCTTTAGAGTCGTGCGAATCGTGTGTACGATGACGGGACGTCATTTTGTTCAAAAGTCCCACGTCCATCGACTAATGATTCGTAAATCACCAACACAGACAAGGAAGTTCCTCTCTTTCTCTCTCTCTCTCTCTCTCTTTTACTAAGGTCATTCATTCCTCCGGGTATCTTTAAGCTTTCTCAAGATATCGTCTCGAAGATATAATTACTTACTTACTTACTTGCTTACTTACATTACTCGTTTCTCACGACTGAAAAACATTTTTTCCTTTTCTCTGTCTCTCTGTCAGTCTCTCTCTGTCTGTCTTTTGATGACGTTTATAAGTTGAAATAAAAGAAAACTCGATCACGTTGGCACGTTAATCGTTAATCCTTTTTACACTTTAATTGCAAGATCTCGAACGAACTTACGACTTATTTTCTCATCGATGGATCGCGTATTTTTATATTGTATACACATACGATACATTCATATACGTAAGTATAAGTCGTCTTATTAAAAGTTAGAATTGGTCGGCTTTCTCTTTCTGCATGGTTCTTCGGAGACCAGGAAAAAAAAGGGTAGGAAGGGGCCAAGGGTAACGAGGTGATTATATTTTTATAAATGTCCTATTGGAGTTTATATAAAATGTTACATGTACTTATGTACTTATTGAAGTATCCTCAAGGATCGTTGACGTATGTATATACTATACGTATATACACTTACACTACCTATTGATGTTTATTCCAAAAAAGGATTGATTATTTCCACTTTATTGAAGAATTAGAAATACATACACATATGATTAATTACAGGTGTTTTTTTCATTATCACACATGTACAACAACAATCATATATAATTTCAAATCATTCGTAAATATCTCGACAATATTTCTAATACGTATTATAATTCATTTGTAACATGGAATAGGGGAAGGTAAAGGGTTCAGGTTAAAAGGGTTATGATTACTTGTTAACGTTTGCAACGAGACGAAATGCAGAAAACAAAATTTCTGTTTCTTTTACATTTTTTCTTTCATTAAGATTAAATGAGAAGAAACTAGTTGAAGTAAGAGGGAAGGGGGAATAAATCGGTGGTATAAAAAGGGATGAATTTATTTTTCAATATTCTTTACGAGCACCGACTCAGACGAATTTCGATTTACATTTCTTTTTCTCGTTTTTTTTTTCGAATTTTTTGTTCGTGAAATTTAAATGAGGGAAAGGAAGGGTGCGAAGAAAGGTGGTAGAGGGATGAGTTAGTTTTTTTTATTTTTTTTTTTATTATAACGTTCGGCGACGAGACGACGACTCAACGTTTTGGTTTTCGTTCGAAAGGTTCGTCTTTCTCTCTCTCTCTCTCTCTCTCTCTTTCCGACTAATTTTTTTTTCATATACTTTTTGTTTTGGTTATTTTTTTTTTCTGGTGAAGTTTACCACGGAGGCATTCGAAGTTCCGGCGAGGTGTTCGGACCGCAGACCACACCGAACCACGTACGGTAATAATCCTCCGCACGAGGGTGAATACGGTTACCCTATGCTCGGGTAAAAGGCCTCTGTGAGTTTCGAGGGCCTCCTACCACCCTCCCCCCCACCTCTCAACCTCCTCGTTCTCCTATCTGCTTCAGCGTGTTTTTACGGTTCATAATTCAGCCGAGTGTATTTCAAACGCCTGCCAATGCCAGAACGTAACGTCCTGCAACGCCCAGTAACATCCTCCACCTCCTCCTCCTCTTCTTATTTTTCTTCTTCTTCTACTCTTGGACAACAGTGAGAATATCTTCTGTGAAAAAGAGAGACGGAATACGTGGGGTCGGCCTCGTTTTCAAGCCAAACCCTTGCATTACGACGTGCGTCGTTCTTCAAAGTTTGAAAGAAGATTTAAAGTTCGTCTCGCGCCACGCGAAAACTCGTCACCCACGATCGTCCGGTTATTTATGCACTTATTCTTCCTTCCTCCTTCCTCCCCTTCCTCCTCTTCCCTTTCTTGCTACCCCTCCTTTCCATCTTTCCTTGTTCAACGTTCATCTTTCGTCCTTTTCGTTCGTCAGAATTAGTCGTCTCTTTGAAACTCACCCTTTCTCTCTTTCTCATTTTTACTCTTTTTGACTCGTTTTTTATTTTTTGTTTTTCTTTCTTTCTTGGCAGAGAAGAACCCATAGCCAAGAAACGTCTAAGGTAGTTTTAAGACTTCGAATGCGAGTCGTACGCCGAACGAAATGTGCGGTCGAAGTAAGTACGGCTATGCTTTATGCTCCTCGAAGGGATATAGGTACTATCTTGAGAAGGGAAGTCCTCGGTTCTTCTTTTCGTGCTATGATGACTCGTTTTTCTCTTTTTCTTTTTTTCTCTCGTTTGTCTTTTCTTTCATTTTTATTTCTTTCTCTCACTCTTGTATTTATTTTTTAATTTTTACATCTAGTTGAATTGGATTTTATTTTCTTTTATTTTTAGCCCTTAATTTTTTGCTTTATCTCATTTCGTTTTTATTAACCCTTTTTGCACTTGAGGGTTAAAATAAATAAAAAGAAAAAAATTCATGCAAATTCAATTTAGTCTACGACATATTAAACTAAATGTAAGTGAACTAATCGAAGAAATTTTGATTACTTTTCGCGGTATTCCTAATATATTATTATATATTACCTATATATTACCTGTATATTATATTCACTATGGTACAATAGTAGTAACCTATTTCAATTATGGTACAATAGCATTATACATATTTTAAAATCTTACTTTATTTTTATTTTTATTCCTAATTCTTTGTATGACAAATTTTTGCATATTACAAAAACAAATTACTCGTGTAAAATAAATAATTGAGTAACAGGGAGCGGACAACTATGAGGAATAAACACGTGAGATAAAAAATGAACGATAAAGGGAAAATGAGAAGAAGAAGAAGAAGAAGAAGACAAAGTATTACGTTGGAGATGTTGGCAACGTTGCTGTGTTCTTGAGACCAAGGTGTCGGAGGTAGACATTCCTCTGTACCACGACCTTCTGTCTTCTCCCTCCTTTCTTTCTTCCACCTCCTCCTCCTCCTCCACCATCTCCTTCTTATTTCAAGAGTTGGCCGCGATTCTCTTTTCCTCTCTCTCTCTTTCTCCTTCTTTCTCTCTCTGTCTGCCGTAGAGCACCACTTAATTGGCGATAAAGCCCCGCGGCCTCGTAAAAAAATCTCGCCTACCCCCACATTGTATTAATTAGAGCCCTTATAATGCTTTAAATAAGGCGCACCTTAGTTATGGGTTGGTCGAGCAGAGAGTTGCGCCGTGTTATCTTGCTTGCTTGATTCTCTCTCTTTCTCCCTCATTCTCTCTTATTCTCTCTCTTATTCTCTTTCACGTCCCTATTCTACCGCCTTCCTCTTAACCACGTATTTCTTTCTCTCTCTCACTCTTTCTCTTTTTCTTTGTTTCTCTTGTCTTCCTCGTACGGACTCGAGTTGCCCGAACGACCAATTATCAGCCATAATATCATCGAGCTCGACCCGCTGGCGAGCGGATTAATCGTATCCTGTTTTCTACCTCGCGGAAAAAACATTGTTTCTGAATTTTTCTACCCGCAATGGGGGATCTCCTTACGGCGTTCTCGCCCTCTTTCTTTCTTTCTTTCATTCTTTCTATCTATCTTCTTCTTATTCTCCTTCCAGCAACCCTCCTCCTCCCACCACCCTCTCTCTCTCTCTCCACCCTCCCGGAAGAATAATAATTATAGAACGATCTACCGATGATTTTTGTATCCGATCGTCCGAAAGCGAGATTATAGGAAATCGAAGCATAATTTCGAACGGCATATCAAAAAGAGTACGAAGAAAACAGAACAGAAAAAAAAATTGACAAAAACAAGACCCAAAAAAAAAGAAAAACAAAGAATAATGTTAAGAAACATCGCACGTTAAATATCTATAATTTAAATATTCCTGAAATTCGCGATATTTTAGTATTTTGAAAAAAAATTTTTTTTTTTTTAGGTGGGATCAGGTCCTACTGTGCCTTGGGCTAAAATATGAGTTACTCTCTCGTCGTCCTTCCTTCCTTCCTGCCATCCTACCTTCTTATTCAGATTTTCTTCTCTTCTACCATCGAATTTTTATTTTTTTTTGTTCTCTTCGATCGATTTCTACGAAGATAATATCTCTTCAAGTATTTGATGTGAAGAAGAAATTTTCTTATACATAACTATATATATATATATATAATATAAATTTAAAGTATATACATAAAAATACATGCATATCTATATATATACATATACATTGTTAAAATAAGTTGGAGAAGGTAGCAGCCGTAGGATGAACGTTGGAGGTCGTGCACGATAAGGTAAGAGGAACGTTAATGGCCCGGGTCAGGTCTGGCCTCTCGCTTTCTGGGCGTCAACGGCACGCGCTTGGGTGGAACGCAAGCGCGATTCGGCGGTACTCTCGCGCACGTAGAAAGAGAAAACGAGAAGGATAGAAAGGGAGAGAAAGACAGACAGACAGACATACAGACAATCTAACTGAGAGAGAAGAGAGAGAGAGAGAGAGAGAGACAGAACATTTTCAGTCTTGATTCTTATCGGAGAAAGCATAGGATTACAATTAAAAGAGATCGTTCACGATAACGGTCACCTCCCTCAAATCCCTACCCCTTTCTTTTCTTTCTCATTCGAAAATATTCTTCTTCTTCTTTCCCCCACCCCTCTTTCTCTTTCTCTTTCTTCATGGAGAACAAGTCGATTCTGAATCTAACCTGTATGGTTAAGGAGGGCGGATTATGATGAGCCCATGGATGAATACAGAGGGGGCAGATGAGAAGAGAAGAGAAGGTGGTGCAGGAGGAGAAGGTGGAGGAGGAGGAGGAGGAGGGAGGGAAGAATGGTGGCATAATATCCGCTTGAACTTAAGTTATATTCTCTTCTTCGGCGAGATATCGGTGCGGAGGTGGAGTTCGGTTCGAGGGTATGCTAATTCCGGCCTCGGGCCACCACGCAGCCCTTAATAGCCAGCTGAGCGGTTCTCTTATGCCCCGGCAACTAGCGTTCGGTTATATACTTGTGTATGTGTGTGTGTATTGTGGATGTAACTACGATGGTATAGATGAGAAGAAGAAGAAGAAGACTCCTGTAGCCTTAGCGTAGTTATACCAGAGCTCAACTTCTTTCTTCAAAGAACTTATACCCACGGCGAGAATCACCGGTTTTTCGGAATGTTAATACCTCCTTTTCTTTCTTCTAAAAGAAAGTGGTAGATGTTTTTTTTTTTTTTCTTAAATCTTCTTCCCCTTGTCCACTATTCTAATATTTTATCTTTTACATTTATTTCTATACGATTCATTTGATACTACGAAGCTTTTACATATAATTGAAATAATCGTTTGGGTTTGTTATGTGTAATATTCTCGTTCAACACCATTTTGCATTTTATTTTTTACCAAAGATATTGTCGACGAGATTTTGTATGGATTATTGCTCGATTATTTAGATTGTTGCTTATCATGTGGAAAAAAAAATAAAAATAAAAATGAAAAAAAGGGAGACAGAGGAGAGTCTTTCCGTTAGAATCGAATGGAAACTGTTATCGCCTAGGGCTGACGACGAGAGATCTCACGTTTCCTTGCGAGATGCGTGCTGGATGCTGCGAGATGGATATCCAAAGGGGTGGACCAAAAGCTTCGGGCACGTTTATATCCATATACGATATATATATATATATATATATATATATATATACATATATATATGTATATATGTGTATGGCGTCACGCGTACGATCGATTGTTATTTATCGACTAATTCGTCTCCATTTAGAAAAAACATCTGCCGGTCTCACTAAGAAAATAAAAAGATAGAAAGAGAGAGAGAGAAAGAGATGTGATGGAAATTGTGAGTCCGACAGAGGGAAAAAGAGAAAGAGAGAGAGGACTCTCTTTCTTATTTTCTCTCTCTCTCTCTATCTATCTTTCGTGTTGACCGGTATCGAACGGGCCCACGGCGAACGATTCTTAGAGCGAGCCGACCGATGCCAGCCGACAATTCCTACCTTATAGGCAGATAATCGCCTTTGATTTCTCTCTTCGATTCTTCCCCTTTCCCCTCTTATTCCTTCACTCACTCTTTCTCTTTCTCTTCTCTCTAGCATCTTCCTTCCTTTCCGCTGGGTCCCTTCGTCTTCTTCCACTCTTCTCCGCGCGATCGGAGATCACTCCCTTCTTATATAATTACCTTATTTCCGAATAATTGGCCAATTTATACTCGAGTCCCAGCTGAAAACAATCTGCCTCTCTCTTTCTCTCTTCCACCAGCACCACCACTACCACCACCACCACCCCTTTCCACCTCTTTTGATCTTTCTTCTTTCTTTCTTTCTTTCTCTGTACCTCGTGTACGGTGTTGTGCGTTGTGCCCCATAGGGCCCACGTAGAGTAGTTATTTTATGTATATGGGAGTGTGATTAGATCAGAGCTCGTGTAAGTGTGTGGGTATGATAATTCTGCCCGTAGGGCTTCGTGGGCCAGTCTCCACCCACGCCACGCACACACCGCGTACTTCGTACTACGTTCATTCTCTCTCTCTCTCTCTCTCTCTTTATTTTCTTCCTTTTGCACTGCCGTTGTGTTTCACTCTATCTTTCACTTCTCTTAGCGTTCTTATTTTTTTTCTTTTATTTTAATTTTTTTTTCTTATTCCTCGTTCCTCTTGCTTCTGCGATTCCCTTGCTAAACAACATTGTAATCCTTCTTTGTATTCCCAGTTTATTACCAAGAACTGTTTCTGATTCCTCTTGGTTTCGATTTCTTCTTTTGCATTTATCCAACGAAAGGCTATATTGCGAGGAATCTCTTCTCGCTGAGAAGAGAAGGAGGTGTTCGATCACAAAGGATATTTTTTCTCAGATAAGATTTAACGAATTTATCTCGGAGGGATACTGTGTGATACGTTTGTGTGCAATAAGGGTTTTAGTGTAGTCAGTAAGAGTAATATTGAAATTTGTATTAATTTGAATTTTTATAAATAATTCTCTTGTATTTTTAAATGTATATATAACATAACTTTTATAGGATTTTATATTTGAATCAATTTCGCTTGTATTTTTTATTTTCAAAATTCTAGCATTACTTAATGTTTATAATATGTTGATAAAAGTAAAAGCTGCAATTTTGATTTATTGGTATTTTAATGAGTAACAATGTAGTTTTGTATATTGTTAAAAAGAACAAAATTTGAAACTGATATTCGAAGTTATAAAAGAAATAGTTTTTGAACTTTTACAAGAGGATTATTTATCAAAGAAAATAAGAATAATTTTATAAAATACAAGAGACAGAATGATCGTGTATTCTTACACAGTAGATTTTTCTTTTACAAGGATATACTTTTTTTACATGTTCGATCGTCAAAGAGAACCGAATGATTTTCGAAATATATACATATATACTTACATATCTTATATACATAAGACGGAGATCGGAATTTGATTTAAAGTGGAAGCTCTTGCATACTTTGCTTTCCTTTTTTTTTTATTTCTTTTCCTTTTCTTACTTACATTGCCTTTCTTCGTTTCCTTTATCTATATATTATTTTCTTTTGAACAAGTTGCAATAGTTCAGACAGTGGATCTTACCGACATTGTAATCTTCCTTATATCGTATGCCAGAAACGTATCCACGTTACAGTCACGTATTCCTTCGTTTGGATTGGTAGACTCGCGACAGCTCGAATTTCATTTGATGATCGCTAAGTTTAGCTTCTTTCATATGCTTTCTCGATCTTATTTGTTACAAGACTTACTACTACTACTACTGTCCTATAAAAAGCTTGTCTTCCTTCTTATTATCGATTTTATACTGATAGACAATCTATCTGTCTACTAGCAATTGCTTTATTTCGTTTGATTCTAACGTAAGACCATTTTTCGAACTTTAGAAAAGAAAATTGGATTTTGACAATGATCAACAATATTTAAACTTTTATCCTACCAACCTTTACAGTTCATGGAAAATGATACTTAATGTTTTATTCTTATTGATAGACATTTTTATTTCTAATGTTAATATTATAAAAGTGTGTTTAGTGTTGTATTATTTTTTAAAAGTTCAAATTACGAAATTGTAGGTACGTTCAGTTTAAGTTTGATTTGATAATTTCAGTAATAAAAAAATGATGTTTATTAAATTTGTTTTTATAGATCATTTAAATCTAATGTATGTTAATTTTAATTTTTGGATAGTATTGTTTTTACTATTTCATTTTTATTTCATCATTTATATTTAGCATCATTCGATTGTACTTTTCTAAAACCGAATTTATACGAACATTTGACTATTTTAATAGATTTAAAAAAAAGAATCTTGAAGATTTTAATTTTATTACAGCATAAAAAAAATCCAGGATATTTAACGTAATCACAGAACCCATTTTCAAAAAAAATCATTATTACAAGTTGATAATTATTATTATATACATATATATCGATACAGCCTAAATCATTTTCTAAACTCTCTCGTTGAAATTCTAAACTGGTTGTTGTATATTACCGGGGCTGACGTTCTCAATCAATTTTTCAAAGAAAAAAAAAGTAAAAAAAAAAAGAAAAAAGAAAAATAAAGGAAAGAAACGTCGGTCTCTCGCACGCGAGAATGTTCTTCGAGAGTTGTTTCAAGTCGAGGTCCCACGTTACACTTAACAGGTATCTGCATGACGAGAGGTCGGCGGTGAACCAACAAACGAGTGAGTGAGTGAGTGAGTGAGTGAGTGAATAAGTCAGTGTATGTATATGTATACATATGAGAGAGAAAGAAAGATAGTTTAAGAAAAAGATAAAGATAAAGAGAGAGATAGAAAGAAGCAAGGACAAGAAAAAGAAGACGAGGAGAGGATCGAAGGACGCGGTGAGGTAAAGAGGGATGAAAAAGCGGACCGATCGAGAGTAAGAGAGTGTAGCAATTAACTCGATGCTTACGACGATAATTAGCGATGGATCGAATAAGGCAGCTGGCTGGCGAAGGAATCGCTGCCATCTTTTTCTCTCCCTCTCTCTCTTTCTTTCTTTCTTACTTTCTGTCTCCTTTCTTCCTTTCTTTTTTTCTTATATTCTTCATTTTCTATCTCGTTCTCTCTCCTACCCGCATTTACCTACATAATTATCGTTGCGATGATTATGAGTGTGCCTCGGCCACGGCCGATGGAATTCTCGGCCTCGTATATAGTAACATGCCTTCCTTGGTATTCCTTCTTTATCCCTCCGCCCACCCCCCTCCTACCACTCTCATTCTCTCTTTCTCTTTCTCTCTCTTGCTTTATTTATTTCATTATTTTTCTTTTTATTTTTATTTTTTTTTCACAACGACAATGACGATAACGAAAATTTATTATCCACCTTGACTAAGAGTGGCGACAGTTTCGCACTCACTCACTAACTCATTCACTCACTTACTCTTTCTTTCTTTCTTTAGTTCTTTATCTTTCTTTCTTTCTCACTTTAAAGATGTATCCTGCATAAGTATGATAGCAATGGTGCTTTTGGTCAGCACGATACCCAAGTTATACTAACGAACCTTCAGATCGAAAGTACAGATGACGACTACTCCTACGTTTGACCAAACGTTTTATCTATGATAAAATGAATCTATATTTATATTTGGTAATCAAATGAATTATTTTTATTCAATGTTGTTTATATGACTTTCCGAATGTTGCGCATGTGTGCAACAGTAATAATATTAATTAATAATATTAATATTAATTTTATCATTTCTTTCATTCTAATATAATTATTTTATTGAAGTGATGATTTTGTGGCTAAAAGTTACCTGTAATAATAATAGAGTGTATTAGAATATTAAAATAATTGTTAATTAAACGAAAAAAATGTGTCTACTTACATTACAGGACAATTTAATCCTCGAAGTCATCACTGTGCAGTAACAATAAAAATAATTAAAAATATAATGTAAAAAATAATAATATTAGAACTTTATAATCTTAAATTCTTTTAA
The DNA here is from genome assembly GCF_001465965.1 of Polistes dominula. The sequence goes on along the minus strand of NW_015148971.1, from coordinate 4,857,121 downwards.
TTAGGAATATTATTACCGTTGCACACATGCGCATCGGTTGGAAAGTCATATAAACAACATTTAATATAAGAATTTTGATAGAGGACAACGTGCAAATCTGAAAGTGAATTTCGAAGGGGACGGTACATAGATCATATATTCCGAGCTTTTAGGCAATACTAGACATTTTTATCGATTAATTAACAATTTTTTTTTAGTATTCTAATGCACTCTACTTAAATTAGAATATTTTTTATACTTGAGTTATATACAGGATGTTCAGGATAACTTTTGTATCTATGTTTACTAGAACTTTTTTACTCACATCAATACTGTTTATTCTATGTACCACATAAATATTGAATTGTTTTTTATGAACACCTTGTACTTTAAGTTATTGATATTCGACGAAGAAAAGAATGAAAGCTCACGTTAAAAGTTTCAAGAGAAATTCAGAGAAACGTAAAAGGACTATACTAGGTAGGTAATTGCCGGTGGCCGTGCGACCACGAACCCAGGTGAAAGTTCAGTTAATTCGATTAAAATCGCCCTCTTGTATATATATATCTACAACGTGCTGAACCAACCTCTTAGGATTATTCGCCTTTAGCGGTTCTATCTGTACTCTTGTTCGTGGTTTAGCGAGTGGACCACCACGAGTTATCTCATTATGATGTACCTACTCGAATCGATCGGACTCCCACGATGAATTTTATCTACTTGTCATCACTTTTTCCGGGTATCTACATTCTTCTTAATGAATACATTTCATTTCATTAGTTTTCATTACATTTATTTCATTTCATTAATGAATTACTTTCTCATTTCTTTTCCTTTGAATTTAATTTCATTTAAAACATTTCAGCATGTACCATTAAGTATAATGCGATTAGAATATTTAATTAATTATTCGAAGAATTTATTGAAAGTAATACTTATCTTGATGAAATATTTGTGGTAAATTGTTAAATTTTTTAAGTATCAATTAACGAGTTCATTTAATTTTATAAATTAGCATTTTTATTTAAAATATTTTTATACACAAGTAATACACTTAAGGTTATTACAATTAGAATATTTAACAAACCACTCTCAAAGTCTTTTAAATATTCATTCCATTTTCCAGGTACCAGATAATTAATTCATTAAATTTGAATAATTTTTCAAATTTTTAACATTATTAAACATTGTTTGTAATAGACATTTTCACAAAGACATATAAGTAACATTTTAAATATTACACGATTAAAAGCATCGAACAAAACCCTGAGAATTTTTCAAAATGTATCATTGATTTATTTCAAAATTTAAAAGAAAAATTAATAAATATATAATATAATATAAAAGATAGAAAAGAAAATAAAGAATTCTAGTAAGTAAAATAAGGAGGTACGAAAGGAAGAGTGGCTCGTGACGGGTGTAGGTACGTCTAGAAGGGCGTTCGTTTCGTAGCGAAAAGGGGGTGGCGGTAGAAATGTTGGTGATGGTGGTGGTGGTGGTGGCGGCAGCGGTGTAGAGAGAGAGAGAGAACGTAAAGAGGGTGTGGGTCGCGCGATGGTAGTTCTGAGAGATGACGAAGGAGCCCTGGGCGCGGGGTGGCACCTTGGATCGATGTGTGTACCCCCGCCTTCCGAGGACCAGCGAGTACGAGTATAAGAGAAAGATAGAAATAGAGAGAGGGTGGGTGGGTAGAAGAGAGAGAGAGAGAGAGAAAGATCGGTCCTCGGCCCGTACGTACCCAGGGGTAGTTATACAAATTTCCAAGAGTGTCTGCTAGCTCCCACCTCCCCCACTACCAGCACCACCACCATCACCAGCACCACCTCTACCCTTAGCTCGTAGAAGCTCTTCTTCCTGGGCCAGCACGGTTATTCGTTCTCCCTTCATCGGGCAACGTCTCTCCTTTCCTCTTTCTCTTTCTAGTGGGAGCTCTCGGTTTCCATGGCAACCCGGGGGCGGGTCTTTGCATATTACGCTCTGTGCGCGATAAGCCGACTCGTTACGTATGTTCGTGTTGGTGAGGGCCACCCTGGGCCTGCACATCGCTTCTACTTCTTCTTCCTTCTTCTTTTTCTTTATCCTTCTTTCGTGGCTTTGCCAGGAAGAAGGTAGTAAAAGGTAGTAGAGGGAGAAAGGGTGAGGGAGGATGTCGAGATGCAAAGGAATCGGGAGAGAGAGTACGGGTAGATGAGAAATTGTCACCTCGCCTGCCTGCCTTGCCTGCTTTCCTTCCTTGGAGATCGGAGCTCGCTTGGCGTAAGGACGAAAGGGAGGGTGGGGAAGGGTGAACTAGGGAGAAGATGGGGTCGATGGTTAGGTGGTAGGGTAGGGTGCCGACGTCGTTGCCGATGTCGTTCCTACTCCTGTTCCTTTTCCTGCTCCTGCTTCGTTCTTGCTTCTGCTCCTGTTCTTGTTCCTATTCCTCCTGCTGCTAGTGTTGGCTGCTTTGCTACTCGTCTATGCTGCTACTGCTGCTGCTGTTGCTTCTTTGTAGTTTGCAGCCTTGCTGCAATCTCCCACACCCAACTATTTCTATCTTTATCTCTTTCTTCTTCTTTTTTACACGTTACTACTTTCTTTCCTAGTTCCCTTCACTTCCTTCCCTTTCTTTATCGTACTAACAGCATCTCATTGCGGCTCTTTCCGAGGAAATTCTACGAATCCTGGAATTTTGTATGAAAAAAAACGTGAGACAGGAAACGGGGCTGGAGGAGTCGTGATTTTTGAACGGTGTTGCTTGCTTGCTCTCTTCCTTCCTTCATTTCATACTTGCTTCCTTCTTTACTTTATTTTTATCGAGAAGAAATGAGATGAGATGTCATGACTTTGATTTTTACTAAAGAGTATAATTTTTCTACAAAGTAACACCAAATTATTTCACGCATAACGTATTGTATGAAATATGCTAATTTTTCTGAGTGTTAACAAAATCTTGGAAATAAATTTGCTTATAATAATAAAGTTATTAAATTTACTTATAATAATAATTAATTTACTTTAACTTATTTAGCTTATCTAATTGTATAATATTTTTAACATAAAATAATTGTCGATGAAAACCAAAATTTTAATTTTTAAAATCAATCGAAAAAGATTTCAAATGTTGATATTATATTTCTTTATAAAAATAATATATATATGTATATGTAGTAACATAAAAGAACCATAAGGGTGTTGCTAATGTAAAAGAAAAAAAGCGAGAGAAATATCCTTTTGAGGGGTTCGGTCGTGAAAATACAAAGTGCGTGCGACTGTGGAACGCGTTTTTTTGTCAGGCAAGCAGGCAGGCAAGCAAGCAAGCAGGCAGGCAGGCAAGAAGGTAGAGAGGCAGAAGAGAGGAAGAAGAAAAAGGAGGGATGCCAGCCCCTAATTATAAAATAAAAAAAAATCAATATCTCTCTCCCAGAGTTGAGCGGGACCGTACAAGTCGTATCTCCCGTTGATGCTGCTGCTGCTGAATACGGCCAGAAAAAATAGGGTGACCTTCTCGTTTCCTCGTCATTTCCAGACACCTACCCTTCCTTAGTTTCTTACAACTCTAACCTCCCTACCCCACAATCCCCACACTCCGTCATCCTTCAAGCAATCTCTGTACGATTGCGTTTACTATCGACTCTCGATAATCATTTTTGTCTTACCTTTTACTTTTTTATTTTTTTATTCTTCCTTCTCTTACACTTTTACTTCTTTATATTTATATTTTCTATATTGAAATTTTTATGCAAATATATACATATATACATATATATATTTATTAAGCATAGTGTAATAAAAAAGGAAACCTTTTAATAATTCATAATCCGTTTGAAATAATTATTTTAATAACATATGCAAAATTATAATTATTTTAATTAAAAATGCAATCAGAAATTTTTTCGAAAGTTTATCGTAATTTTTTTATATGTGTATATAATATTTTATATTTTATATTATTTTACCCAGTATATTATACTGCGAAATCAAAAAAGTAATATTGAAACGAAAATAATGTAAAAAAAGATAAAAAAATGATTTAAAATCGTTAAGAATATTGAAACGAAATAGCTTAAAGTATAAAGGTGAGAAAATGTAGGTAATAGAAAAGTAATATAAAAAATTCAACCGATTATTCTAATTCCAAAAGACAATCGCAATATTACCATTGGTTTTTCTCTCGCTTACTATAGGGGTGCTTTTAAAGTTTCCAAGATATTCCATAAGATGACACACAAAGGGAAGGCAAGCAGCAAGTATTCTTCTTCACGGGAAGGTGACAAGGAGGAGTCCCAGCCTTTGGTGAAGGCAAGGAAGAGAAGGAGGAGGAGGAGGACTCTGTGCTCCTTCGGCACATCGATTTCAGAGATTCACCGTCGGTTTTTGTCTCGCGCGCGACGACACATTCAAATAAGTAAGAGTCCCTCTTTCTCCTCCTCATCCTCCTCCAACTTCTCTCCTTTTTCTCCACCTTCTCCTGTTCTCACTTTGCCATCTCGAGGAAAACTCTAACACCAAGCCCATCCTGATTCTTTCTTTTTTCTCTTCTTGGTCCTTCTTTCTCTTTCGTCTGAGAAAGAGAAGGTGGTGGTGAAGATGGAACAGTAAGAGGAGGAGAAGAAGGAGTAGGAGGAGGAGGAGGAGGATGGAACGACGAGATTAAAAGAAGAATCAATAGCGCCTCTTGCTCCTCTTGCTTGCCCCACGGGGAACTCTTTCTTTCTTTCTTTCTTTCATTCTTTCTCTTTTTCACTTACGTAGCCCTACCCAATCCCTTACCCCGCAATCTCAAAGGCTCTCGCTATATATTGAAATGCTCTCTAAGCAGAGACTCTCTCGCGCCCTTTTATCTATCCTTCTCTTTCTCTTTTTCTCTTTCTTAGACTCACTTGGAGCTCTCTTCTTTCCCGTGACAGCCGGCAACCACCGACGTGAGCACTCGTCAGGAGGGGGGTGACCGTAACCCCACCTTAACCCACCTTTAACAAATCCCACCCACCACGTACTTTTTCTTGCACACACGCTCCTTCTTGGACAAACATCGTGTGGTGGTAGCTTTTCTTCTTCTTCTATTTCTTATTCTTATTCTTTGCCTAGAAGAAGAAGAAGAAGAAGATTTACTTTGTGCTATCTCTCTTTCTCTTTCTATCTATTTCTATCTTTTTCTATCTTACGATTGGTCTGTATTTCTATCTTCATCCTGTTTTACCTATCGAAACGTGGATGTGTGTTAGGTATGAGGAGTACAGAAAGAGGAGGAGGATGAGGGAGAGGGTAAAGGGAGTTAAAAAGGAGAAAGATAGAACCTGAAACGAGAGGAATTGTCAATTTCTACCTTTCCTTTATTCGTCGAACTGCAAGATAAGGAGTGAGAGTAAGAGAGAGAGAAAGAGTGAGACCTTCGCGAATGATTTCAACGTGTCGTTTCTCTTTGAATCGAAGAACTCTTTTGGATCTTTGTACGATGACGTTACGAAGGAATAGTAAGAAGTAAGGTAAAATGAGAGAGAGAGAGAGAGAGAGAGAGAGAGAGAGAGAGAGAGAGAAAGAAAGAAAAAGATGGAAGTTAACGCGACGTGAAATCGTCCTTGAGATAGACCGACCATTGTGTAAAAGACGATAGTAGTAGAAGTAGAAGTAGAAGAAGAAGAAGCTATTTTGAAAATTGCACTCTTCGATCGAATTCTCACGATCGACGTGTTATTTTAATCTTACCTAAAGTTACTTTTATATACCATGGAGGTTGTCTAAAGGATAAGGACAAACTCTCTCTTTTCCTTTTACCCTATCCCTTTTCTTTCCCCCTTCTCTCGTTTTTTCTACTTTTTTTCGTTTCTTCTTGCTAGGAAGACTATATAACTTATATACCCCAGCAACATACATACATACGTTTATCTTTTGATTTCCAAAGGTTTATCACACTCGGATAGGAGCAAACGCTTGCTAGCTAGCTAGCTTGCTAGCTAGGTGCGATAAATTTAGTCTGTACAGCAGGACAAAGCGAAAGATATCCCAAAGGATTCTCCATCTCTTTCTATCTATTCCAAGGTTTTGCTAGTTCTCTCTTCTCTTCTATTCTGTTCTGTTCTGTTCTGTTCTTGCTTGTACTGTCTCGCTCGTTTATACCAGGCTGCTTTGAGTTTGGCACGGCGGAAATTGCCGGCAACATTTTGCGGGCAGCTTCTGACAAGGTGAATATTTTAGCAGCACCCTATAACCACCCTCATCCACCCAACCACCCTGCTTCTCTCGCTATCTCTCTCTCTTTCTCTCTGGTTTCCTCTGAAATGCGCGCTTCGAAAATCCGCCTGGGTCAACATAGTCGAAAAATATATTAAAGGCAAACACATGCATCTTAACAAGAACGAAGCGAAAAGGGTGCCTGCACTCGCCTCCCCATCCTTTTTCAATTCCCCACCCACCCCCTTCTCGTTTCTCTGCTTTCTCACCATATCTACTCTTCTTCTTTTTCTTCTACTTCTTTTCCTTCCTTGGTTCGCATCCTATCCAGCCGATCTTCTACTTCCGTGCTATACGTCTACGTATTCATACATGCCAGAAGATACCTCTGCCAACCCTTATTCACCTACATTTTATTCTCCTTCGTATGCATACTTGGTATTATCTAGTAGGTCTCACGCGCAATATGCTTTTCACTATTATATAATCTATCTTTCTTTATCTCTCTCTCTCTCTCTCTCTCTCCTTTTTATTTTTGTTTTTGTTTTTTTTGGGGACGGGGTTGAGGGAAAATTCTGATATTATCTTCGAGAGTTTAATTTTGAATATATTTTTTTCTCCATTATTAAAGTACAATTTCATATATGTTGCTATGTGAAAATACTTTTATATCCTGTGTTTTGAGCAAAACAAAAAATTTGTGTCGATATATAAATATAAATTAATTTAATTTTGAATATTTCTTAACAACTTATCGAGATTCTAGATAAAAAAGAACATACACTTATACAAATATACATAGATAACTATATCGCATATATAATATATAAAATAAACGAACAGGGTGAAATCCTCAAAGATGGAGGTGCCATTTCATTAAAGGAAATAAAAATAAAAATAAACAAAAAGAGAAGACGATTGGAAGAGAATAGAAGTAAAAGGGTTATAGATAGTGAAAGCACTTTATTAAATGTTGAAATTCTCTTGAAGAATGTTTGAAAAAAAATGAAGGGGAAAGATGTGTTGGAATGTGTTAAGGAAAACATTTTAAAAATAGACAATGTTAGGGGTTGATTAACAAGACTGATCTCAGTCGATGGGTTGTTGTTAACCATCGAAATGGTATTACTCGTAACTAGAAATATATAAATCTTGGTAAATGAATGCACCAAACTCTTTTTCGTTGTAAACTTAAAGAGCCTTGTTAAAAATCAGCGTTGAAAATTCGATACGAAAAGAATCTTCCAACAGATTCCTCTTCCTTACTCTCATCCTCATCCTCATCATCATCCTCATTTTCTTCTTCTTCTCGAAGTCGGAGAACTTTACGCCTCTTTACGAGATCATTCTTCACGGTAAACGATCCAGTGATGCGCACGATACACCATCACCATCACCATCACCATCACCATCACCACCACCATTTCTGTCCAAGGGAATTCATATTAATTACGACGACGAGCGCGGAGGAGGATCTTCCCTCTCCGATGATTCTCGAGTAGCAGGAGTTATGTGGCGGAACGAGTTATTATTTACTTATTAGACACACGTATACACACGCATACGTACACGCACGTGCGCGTACTTACTAACGTAATACACAAGTATTGTATATGGACCGAAGAGAAGAGGAGACCGGTATCGCGACGTTCTGCCATCCTTACATACGAGTCTTTGGCAAGGAAGATAAAGGGGGAGGTGAAGGAGAAGGGGTGGGTGGGGAAAAGGAAGGGTGTGAAAATGAAGTAAAGCCATGCCGGCAGAAATTAAAAACGTGACTCTACCGAGTTGGGTAGCTTCGTCGCGCGGCTAACGAGAAGATACGACCTCCTGGTAACTACGGATATAGTATATATATATATATATATATATTTTATAAATGTATATACACACTCATATATATATATGTATCTGTATTATATTATATCTGTATATATAAATCTATAGATGTAATAGTCTTATGTGCAGAGTATCGCTTGGAAGATATAAGATGGTAGGTAATATACTAAAGCTTTCCTATATCGGGTGTCTCGCGTTGTTTAAAAACGATTTCATTTTAGTTTATATATTTCATGATTTTTGTTGTTGTTGTTGTTATCTGTTGTAATTTCTTCGTAAATCCATTCATCGAGGAACGATGAGAAATAACGTGATTAGAATATACGATATCGTTGTAAGTCTTGTTAAATTTAAACTCGACTAGTCTAACGTTTAGAACGTCTCAACATTTGATTTTCAACAAATTTATGTCAACCATAAGGGTATACTCCTAATGATATAGATAACGAATTAATAATGATAGGTAAAAATTGATTGATTTGTGATTTTTTTTGGAAAACAGAATTAGATTTTGTTTTTCCAATTTATTTTTTGTTGTTTTTTTGTTTTTGTTATATATGTATAAAACGCGACACGGTAGATTTCCATATATCGAGTCTTCTTCTAGCAATTTCGTGGTAGACTAGACGAAGATAGGAGTTAGCATAAGAAGACGACGTGTCTCGTTTCCTTGGCGAAAAGAAGGCCTTAAAGTTAAGAAAGAGGGGCTGACTGGCTGGCTGTCTTCTCCTACCACCATCACATACACCCAGCCGATATCCCGGCTATCACCCAAACCATCCCCGAAAGGTTACGGCTGCCGTATATTTTACGTACCGCCTTTATTTCGATACGAGCTGAGTTCGATCCCCGTCCAAACCTAATTTGCGTTCCATCTCGCGAGCAAACACTCTTCGAGGGTGACTGTGGGTGACTGAGTTTCCCACCCTCCTATTTCTCCTCCTTTTCTTCCTCATTTCTCCGTTCCCACTCTCTCTCTATATATATGTATACATATACACGTAAAGTAACCATACATATCACTATTTTGTGCTTTCCTTTTCTCGACATTTACAAACACGCGTGTAAAAACGCACACACGAGTACTAAAATTCCATCTTCGTGAAGATCCATCGAGGGTAGTAGTCTCACCCCCTCTTCTTCTTCTTCTAAACCCCATCAAACCCTGACTTCTTTTTCTTCTTCTTCTTCTTCTTTTTGACGATACCTTCTACCTTCTCTTTTCGAATTTTATCGTTTTTTATTAATACTCCCTCTCTCTCTCTCTCTTTTTCTTTTTCTATTTCGTTAAAGAAGAATTTTGGATTACCTGATAGAACAATTTTTGTTTAAACCTGGCCTAAGAATATCAGGATTAGAATAATTTTTGTTCTGTCTTTATTTTTATTATGATTTATATATATATATATATTGTATGCATAATTGGAGTATAGTCTTTGTAAAAAAAATTGGTATTTTAATTTTTTCATAGAATTTTTGTACCGCGAAATTAAACTTTTAGTTGGTAGCATTATGTGCGAATTTTCTTTCGGAATACGTGATATTACTTTTGCTGTGACATTATTGTTTTCATTCCATATCTTTCTTGCTTTCTCTCTCTTATTCGTTTCTTATATTATTTCTTCTCTAGCTATCTAAAGCATGACAGAAAAAGAGAAAGTAGATAGAAAAAGGTGAAAGAGAGAAAAGAGGAAGAAGAAGTTCATATTTTTCTTTCGAAGAATATACGGCGTCGTTAAATTGTCCAATAAAATTTTTTTTTTAATAAATTTTATACCTACCTGCTTTTTTAAGATGATTTCTTTCCTTCTTCTTTATCTTCTCTATTTCTATTTGGTCCTCGTTCTTTGATCATAATTAAATGAATAAGAATAAAAGAAAAATAAGAATGTAGGTAGTAGGTTTATTTGTAAATGAGAAGAACGTATTAAATAAATATATACTCGGGACAAATATACGATTGTCAATTATTCTCGCATAAAGAATAAGTTATATCTAAGAGTCTTCTTTATTCCTATCGAGAATAATCGTACTATTATTTGCTTGGTAGCATTAAATAGATCGCGAATAACATCGTTATGACGTTATTATGTCGCAAGTCTATCGGCTTCGCAAGGACACGCCATTGTCCCCTATTAGGAATTTGCCCTTTGGCTATTATATTCTCTTTCACCATTATTCGTCAGATCAAAAAATTTCCTATTATTCAAACTAACTACTT
>NW_015148971.1:4827524-4841301 GCF_001465965.1 Polistes dominula | reverse complement strand
ATATACATACTCTCCGCACTTACTCTCATCATCACTCATTCAAAATTGTTGATTTTTAGGAACAAGCTATTAGCGAGGTTCGGTTACTCTATCACGCAATCTCCCTTACTCGAAATTCAAAAACGCCTAATGTCGTTTTCAATTATTATTACACATTTCATTAGCGTACACGCGCACGTACGTAGCCAAGTTTTTATTTTTGTCTTCTTTACTTTTTTTTCCCCATCTCTTTCTTTTAATTATAAAAATCATCGTTCATTTCATACTTCCTTCCCAGCCCCACATGTGTGTGTTTTCGGTTTTTTAAATTTTAATTTCAACACCTTCTCCTCGTAGTCTTTTGTCTGTTTTTATTTTATGCAACTCTGTTCAAATGTTTGCGTACTTGTGTCTATTTAGGTGTGTGTACATGTTTGTGCGTGTATGGATAAATGTTTTTGTTAAGTTTTGTGTTTTGTGTGTTAAAAAACACGCGTCCGTATTTAATCGCACGCGTGTCCTTCGGACAACGAAGGAATTAGAAAAATGAAAATCTCGATTAGACTTAGCGGTATACTTCATCGCTTTTTAATATGCGATTTGTTAATCGCCTTTTACTCTGTATGTGCCAAAAAAGTGCTCTATCTTCACAACATAGTATTCTCTCGCAGTCTTTAAATCTCGAAAATCGTGGATTCTCATCTTTTTTTATTTTATTTTATTTTATTTTTATCTCTTATTACACTTTTACACTTTTATTTTAATTTAATTTTTTTTAATTTCTTCTTTTTTTTAATCTTCTTTTTAAATATTACTCTTACATTTTTTAGTTTTATTTTTATTTTTTTTTTTTGGAACTTCGTGCCTCGTGCTAATAATAATAATAATAATAATAATAATAATATTAATAATAATAATAATAATAATAATATAATGACAATAATTTAATAATTATTTTAATAATAATAATTATAATTTAATAATAATAATAAAAATGACAATATAAGTAATGACAGATAATAATAATAATAATAATAATAATAATGACAGATAATAATAATAGTAATAATAATAATAATAATAACAATGACGATTCGATGACAATAATGACACACGCTTACAACGACAATGATTTCTATGATCTTATCAATGTAAAATTGTTATCGCGAATGATGAATTAATTTATTATTTTAGCGCAACATTTATTTCTAGAGAAATAAATTTATCTTTTATCTTTTTATCATTTATTTATATCATCTTTTCATTGTTTAAACACGATTCGTCGTAATATTTCTTTTGTGTAACTCTGTGTGTGTGTGTGTGTGTGCGGTATGTATATGTTCATCATTTATGCTTTTTTTTGGTTACTTTTTTTATATTTATTTATTTAATACTTTTTGACCATTAATTATATTTCATTTTTTTTCATCTTTCGTCATAATATTTTCTCCTTCGTTCTACATTTTTTTTTTCTTATTTTTTTTCTTTTTTTAAATAATAAATTTCACTCGTTCATTTTAATTGCCATATTTTGCGAGGTATCGTTTACATAAGAGAATTGTTTTTCGGTTACCAGGTACCGAAGAGAAGAAGAGAGAGAAAGAGAGGGAGAAAGAGAGAAAAAGAAGGAGTCGATTAATTAAAAATCGTTCTAAACGATAGTTACTTGTGTATGTGTGTGTGTATATGTGTCGCGCAATCATATTCATACTTCGTTTCAGTGTGTGTACGTGTAAAGTAATTCCCGTGCGTGTATACAAGTGTAAAAACGTAGGTATGTGTGTCACATTAACTTATTTTTTTTTATTATTTATTTCGTTACGATTTTTTTTCAATATCATTTAAATGATATCGAAGAAAACTTAACTCCCCCCCGAACCCAACCCCACAGCCCCTACGATGACGTGCGTCGGCCTCACGTACGTGCGTGTATATGTTTCTCACCATTATTATATTCTTTCCTTTCGTTCTTACTTACTTTTTTTTGTTTACCACTTTTAATTAATTATTAAATATGTACGTTAGTCCTCAACGCTATAACGTCTTACAATATATAATAGCAATAATAATTATAATAATATTAATAATAATAATAATAATAATAATAATAATAATAATGATAATGATATTAATAATAATAATGATAATGATAATGATAATAATCATGATAATAAATACACGAGCACATACATGTAAATGTAATATCATAAATCTATAATCTAATAATAATAATAATAATAATAATGATAATAATAATAATGATAATAATAGTAATAATAATAATAATACAAATAATAATAATAATGATGATGATAATAATCGAAATATTATGTATATAGATATATATTTATATATATCAATATTTTATTTTTTTTTATTTAATATTAATATTATTTCGTTTAATAATAATCGCCGAGTTACCAACGTTACGTTAGAAAAAAGCATCTTTTACAGACAGGAACCTCAAGTTTCATCTTAGTATCTTACAATTATTATAAATAGTTATTACTATAATCATATCTCGTTCAAAATCTCTTCCTTGTTTCTTATTAATTTATTTTCTTTCTTCTTAAACTTCTTCCACACTTCCACATAGAAACAATGTTTTTTAACACATTTATTCTAGCGAACAAATTATTTTCAAGCAGAAAATCACGATTGTTTAAATACCTCATGATTTTTTTAAATGTTCGTTTCTGATATTATTTACTCTTTCTTTCTTGTCACTTGCATTGTTCTTCATTTTCTTATTTATCTCTCTTTCTCCTTTTGTTTTTACTCTTCTTTCTTTAATTTAAATTTTTGTTTGTTTACGTACGTACGCGAATACACGCGTCCACTGTTCCGAATAATACACGCGAGGATTCTAGTATGTTTTACATCATATATTTATATTTATATTTATATATTATATATATATATATATATATGTATATATATAAATGTTATCTACTTAAATATATATATATATATATATATATAAATATATATACATATATAAATATATACATATATATATGCATGTACATACTTATCTTTTTTTCAACTTCATCATTCTCGATTTTCTTTCTCTCTCTTTTTATCTCCCACCCAACCCTATAAAGGATGTTACGTACTTAATTCTACGATTTTAGTCGTAATTATCTTATGTCTCTCTGTCTCTCTGTACGTGTACGTGTGTATATATGTACGTACTCTTATGTTTCAGTGTATGTAAATATGTATGTGTTAGCGATTGGATCAGTTATCTTCCATTAATCGTAACTTACACTCTAATAGTGAATCATTTTATCGTTTTTAAAAAGATCTTTACAGATGTAAGTGATAAGTATAGTAAGTTTATAGTAATAGTAATAGTATTGGTAGTAGTATTAGCAGTATTAATAGTTGTAGTAGTAGTAATAGTAGTAGTAGTAATAGTAGTAGTAGTAATAGTAGTAGTAGTAGTAGTAGTAGTAGTAGTAGTAGTAGTAGTAATAGTAGTAGTAGTAGTAATAGTAATAGTTGTCATAGTAATAGTAATAGTAATAGTGTGTAGTAGCATTTAATAGTAATAGTAATAGTTATCCGATAATCATTATTATTATCGGCGCGATTAAAAATTCGGTGCATTTTTATAATATTTTTTTACTTTTTTTATCTTTGTTTAATCATTGCACACATTCTCTTCTCACAATCGTAATCGTAATCATCAAAATGTAAATTTCGTGACCCTGCTCGTTCCCTCCTCTTTTCTCGTCTTATTACCTTCTCATCATTATCATTATCATTATCATTATCTTCTTCGTTTTATTATTTTTTTTTTTTTTAATATTCTTCACATTCTCTAATACTCGTGCAAAAGAATAGAGAGAAAAACAGGGAGAAGTTGAAAATTTACTTTTTTTTATTGTTTCTCTTGTTTTTTTCTTTTCTTTCTTTTTTATTTTTTATTTCGTGTCTTCTAAAGCCGAGCTCCGTCGACTAATTAGCAATCAATTTTATCATCGATGATCGATCGTTGATAGCAAAAATTGTCATGGTTTTTTTTTAAAACGACTATCGATAAAATCTATCACCTAAAGTTATTACCTTATCTTTATTATTACTATTATCATTATTATTTGTATTATTATTATTATTATTATTATTATTATTATTATTATTATTATTATTATTATTATTATATTATTATTATTATATTATTAATATTAATATTACTTTATTATTAGTTAGTTAATCGCTAATAATATTATATTAATCGTTAATTATTATTAATCATTTCTTTATAGTTCTATTAAATATAATTTTATTAAATATAGGAACTATGTTGCTGGGTCTTGTTCGTGAACGCGAACCGTGTCGACGACGCCAAGGGGCACCATAATAAGTGTTGAGGATGGTTTTTTGGGGGTAGAAGGAGGCCATTTGAGTTTAATAGGAAAATGCAGCTGTGAGTGTTTTATACTCGATGATTAGAATAAAATTAGGATTTAAGAAAGTGAAGAGGTTGAGGAGAAGGAGGAGGTTAATGGTGGAGGAGGAGAGATGATATTAAGAGAAGTTCGCAATGTCCACGTTGGGCCTCGAACACACATCGTACACACACATACACACACCCTTATTATTCCATGAACTTTCCTTTCCATCCCCTTTTCGCGTCGCGCTCGGTACGAGGAAATGCTCGAATCGGCAACCCCGTCCCAGCGATCGGGGTACCGGTGCTTTACATTTTTTTTTCTCTCTCTCTTATGTTTTTTTTTATTGGTTGTCTTCTCCTTCCTCTTCTTCTTCTTTTTCTTCATCTTCATCGTCATCATCATCTTCTTCCTTTTGTTTTTCTTCTCTATTTATCTTTTAATTAGTGTGGCTGTGTATGTTAGTAAGTGTGAATCTTACGTGTTCTTTTTTCCATTATATCTTCCCATCATTTTTATTTTTAATTTTAATTTGTTTTTCTATATACGCGCATTATAGAAAACGCGTTTTTCGCAAAAGCTCATATTTTGTTCTTCTCTCTCTCTCTCTTTTTATTTAATTTATTTATTTAATTGTTCATCGTTTAAAATCGAATATTATATTTTATATGACGACAGAGATCGATCGTTGTTTTGAAAATAACGGCGTTCCCCCGTCCGAGAATTTCGATTTTATTTTGAATTTTTGTATTTTTCGAAAGAGAAAATTGATAGAGGGTTATGAATTTTGTTTATGTTTAAAAATGGGAGGGTGAAAGAGAAAGAGTGAGAAAGAGAGAAAGAGAAAAAACAGAAAGAGAGAGAGAGAGAGAGAGAGAGAGAGAGAAAGAGAAAGAGAAAAAGAAGAGAGAACGAGAGGGTAAGGGGGTTGGTTGGTTGTTGTGTGGGGGTGTAAATGCGTAGTATATGCGAATATGTGATCGAATATGTGTGTTTTTTGGAAAGGATGGGAAAGAAGAGAGCGAGATACATAACATACGTAATTGCTATATGCATGTATACATGTATACGTGTTATCGTTATTTATCATTTCTTTCTTCCTTCTTCTTTGTGTGTTTTTTTTAATCTTCATTATAATGTACGTACGTATGGGTTCTTAAAACGATTGCAGAGTCTTTTTTTTTTCCTATAAACGACAATGTCAAATAAGTGCGTGCGTTGATCAACCCCTATTGCGCCGCACCCTTCTCACTGGCTGCCCGTGCTTTCTCTTTTTTTTTCTTCTTCTTCTTCTTCTTCTTCTTCTTCTTCTTCTCCTCTCTTTCTAATATTTTCATTCTTCTTACTTCCATCTTAACTACAATCCACCACCCCGTTTTTCCCTTCTCTTTATTTCTCTCTCTCTCTCTCTTTCTTTTATTTATTTATTTAATTTTTTTTTCTTAAATTTCATTTACTTTTTTTTTTAAGTATCTTAGTTATTATAACATCTTTTTGTCTTCATTTTAAATCTTTATTATTACTTTACATAGGAACGTTTAAGTGAGCCCACCTCGGACAATTCTCTCCCCTGTTTTAGGTCTCCCTCTCTCTCTCTCTCTCTTTCTTTCTTTCTCTCTTTACTTTTTTTTTTCTTTCTAACAGACACTCGTGCGCCTATTTATTTTTGCTATTCTTTCGAGTCTCGTACCATTATTCTTTAATCACCCCTTTTCTTAATTTGGTAGCCGGTGATAAAAGAGGAAAAAAAATGATTCAATCCCCGGCTACTACATATACACACACAATAAATCCTTCTTTGCATTTTTTTTCTTTCCTACTTTTCCCTAACACTTCTCAGTCATCTCAACTTTCTTTCTATCTTTCTTCAAACTCTTTTCTAATATTCCGTTTAACTTGTTTTCGTTTCGTTTCAATCTATCGGAGGAACTTTGTTGAAGCGCGCGTGCTAACTGGCTTGCGCGCTTAATGCTTACGTCATTTTACAAAAATAATAGGCAAGTTGAGCCACGCGAAGAACGTACGGGCGCAACGAAGGAAGGACGATAGGGTTTCTTTTTTTTTTTCATTTCGTTTTCTAACCGATAATTGGTTAAAAACCCTGTCGCCATTTTGGTACCTCTCGGGTTGGTAAAAATTGAGCGACCCCTTTTTTTTCTTTTTTTTGTAAAAAAAAACAGGTGCTCGCGATGTTCACCTGCACCCGAGTAGTGCGAAAAAGGCTTTTAATTTTATCCGGCAAGAGTTTTGATCACATCTGTCAAAACTGGAGAAGTCGTATGAAGAGCCCGACGATGTCCTTTCCTGATGAAACTGGAGGGACGACTCTAGTTTTCTTTCTTTCTCATTCTTTCTTGTTTTTTGTTTTCATCTTCTGCTCACCCTCACCCTCACCCTCTTTCTCTTTCTCTCTCTATCCCCAAAAATTGAAGGACGAGTTTTCCTATTGTTTTATTTCTTTTAACGGGCTCCAGCCAGTGCGGTGACCTCCTGTACGAGTTTCTGTCTTTTGGCATCGGGTCCGTTGTTGTTGTCCTGATTGGCCCTATCGTTGTTGTTACCCTGCGATTGACCGGTCGTGCTCTCGGCTGCCGCACGTGCGGCCAACAGGGTGATTTGATTCACGACGTCCTCCATCTCGTCAGTCAAAGGATTCGCCTCTTCGTTTCCCGATTGTCCATTTGGATCGGGATAATTAAATTGTTGCTGTTGTGACTGTTGTTGTGACTGTGACTGTTGCTGTTGTTGCCGTCCTTGAACGATTTCTAAACGAGCACGATGTTGTGCAGTTTCGGAATGTCTACGCCATTCGGTCACGGTCGTGTAAGTTCGCTGCGGTGTATTACTACCGGGATCGCAAAGTGTACAAGAATAACGTGACTGTACTAGACGCAATGCACCCCGACGCTGTTGATTACCCAAATAACATGAACGTTGATGAACCAAAAGCGATGACTCCTGGGGATATGCTCGGCCGCATCTTCGACACACCAAACATAATTCCGTTTCTACCTCACGACAATGTTGTCCTGGACCAGTCTCGTTCGAATCGCAGGGTGGCGTTGGCAAACGTACCGTTTCCAAACCCGGATGATTCGGATCTTGTTGTAGGAACGCCTGCATCAGGGAACGTGGCACCTGGACCTGGGTACCACCCTCGACGTGAAGCGACATCAGACTGGCACCGTGTACGCTGCCACTTAAGCTCGTAGCCGCTACTGAAAGCAAACGTATTGTCCTTCTTTTTAAAACATGATATCTTTATAAAATAATACATTCTATAGAATAATAATTCTTTATAAAAAAAAAATATACATTTCCAACCAGATATCTACGTAAACAACAACAACAACAACAACAATATATTATTACAGATAGTCGCGTAATTATCCGTGGTCTACGGGGGTCAACTTTTCCATCACGCAGTTGGAAAGTTGTTGTTAAGATTAATTTGATCGAATGGAAGCTTGATTAGCTCATAGAACTTTACGGAAAGTTCCGCGGATGTAATTGATTTGTGCCGACTTAGTTGTCATAATAACGTTACCAACCTAACGGGAGGAGAATTTAATGCAGAACCTGTTTTTGCTCGAACGATAGAGAGAGAGAGAGAGAGATGAAGAGACAGGTAAATTGGTAGTTATTAGCCTAGCCTACGGGCATTACGCATTGATGGGATAATTCCTACCGCCTCCTCGTGTGTAAGAGAATAGCAAATAGAGAGCAAGCATAGTGAAACATGAAAGATAAAGATAGATAGATAGATAGATATATAGATAAAGATAGAGAAAGACAAACGTATATTCGTTTGATGATTAATTCTAATTCGAGGATTACTCCCTACGGGATATCGTTTTAAAGCTAGGTCTCTCTTGAAACAACGTGTGAGAGAAATATATATATATATATATATATATATATATATATATATATATATGTGTGTATATGCTCGAGATTGTAGTTGTTAGAAAGAATGAAACGGAAACTAAGGGACACATGGAACGTGAAGAGATCGACGATCGACGTCGATTAGCCCTGGGTCGCTACGAGTTTACGCGGTGACGCGCACGTTTATACCGCGTATCGTGTGTCCCGACGTTGGAGTCGTTACGAGACAGGAAGCGTTAATGATACCCCTGCTCATTCGTTCGACGCTCGACTGTAATTATCGAGCCTGATGGGGCGGTAGAGAAGTCCCAGGGTTCTCCTCGCGGGACGGGAGACCATTTTTTTTTCTCTTATTTTTTCTTTTTTTTTATTCCTCTCTTTCTCACTCTCACTCACGTTCTCTGTACGTCTTTCAGAGTGTAATATGTTTTATTATCACGTCAAACTAATTCTGATTTGAAAACCATTAAAGATTGATTGATGTATTATTTTTTTTTAAATTATCTTTATGATATGAATTTATTTATTTTAAGTTTATTAACATCAAATGAATTATTTTTGAATGAAACTTTGAGAACCTCTGTTGCAAACGAATCAGTTTGAGCAATGTTACCAGGTCGTAGCTCGCGATCGGTTTGGATTATGGTTTGGTGCTCGATTCTCGCAAGCAAATAATCCGCGTTTTTATGCGCCGTCATCGAAGAAAAGAAGGAGGAGGAGGAGGAGACCCTTCTTGGAAAAAAAATACCGAGGGCAGCAGGGTGTTGGGTTGAAGAGAAAAAAGGGGTATACAGAGGTAGTAAAGATCGAAGAAAAGTGTTACGGATAAATGGTAGGATTAACGCAATGACATTGGACCATAGGTATAGTTCTGAGTTTGCGGTCCTCCACAGGATCGCATTGTCCGGGGCCATTCAGTAGGACGTAGAAAATTCATTATGTTAGTCTCGAATACATGTGAGTGTTGTGTTGCCGTTCGAGTTTGCTATCGTTGCTTGGCCGGTCGGTTCTTCCAACGCAAGCGATATAATCGTTTGAATAATGACGGCTAACCAAGCTTGCTTATCAAGAATAATAAACGCCTTGCGGCTTGCTAGATCGAACCTCTTGTTAGCTGGAATTAGAATATTGCAGACGATTTAAATCGTACAGAATTATAGGAAATTTCAACCAGTTGAACGACAACAACAAATGAGTAAAATGAACATTCCGTTTGATTCTTATAATTTGTTAAATTGTTCTTCGTATTCATGTTGAAGTGTAACCATCTTCTTGAGACTGACACGAAAAATATAATAAGGAAGACTCGGTTGAGTACTACGACGACGATGATGACGATGACGATGACGATCCGTGTGACACCCTTGAAACAATCGGACCGCTCGAAGAGAGGCTTATTACTCTTAATGAGCACTGGTTATTTCTTTGAGTGGCTTTGATTTACCCTCCCCTTCCTCCTTCCATCACCACCCTAGTCTTCCTAGTGTGTATACCACCATAGTACGATCAACAGCGTGCCACGAAGAGTGCGAGACCGAGAACGAGTTGTGTAGAAGAGTTTCAAATACATTTAAACCATTGCGTATGTACGACATGTATGCGATATCATGTACACATACACATATGAATACTATGTATCCATTCGCATATAGATATATGAGTATGCGTGTATAGATATACTTTTACACGAACGAACCACTCGTCTCGTCTTCTTAGAGGGCAGAGCTCATTTGCGTACGGATTGAGATAGTAGTGCTTCGGTACCACCTCGATGTGTGTTTTTGTTTAAATGTGTGACTGCGTACGAGATTCTGATTGCCGGCCGCTCCCAACTTTCAGGGGTTCTCATATCAATTTCTCTACGATATCATCTCATAATATTTAATTTTAACGTTGGATCCTTCGATGACAATCAAATGATTCTAATCAACATTTATCTTAATATTTAATACCCCAACTATATTTATAATTAATAAAATAAAAGTTCATCACATTTATAGATGTATAAATAGATATATGTATTACAAAATTATTTATAATATTTGTCAATTATTAGGGAAACATTTATATCAAGTGTATGCAATTATAGTATAAAATAATTGAAATTTCTGTTTAATATTTAGGAAAGTGGGGTTAGAAAATGATGAAAAGTTTGTATCATTTGTAAGATAATTCCATGAGAACCTCTGTCCCGAAGATAGCCACGACACATGCTGGAAATTTGTTCGCCGGGAATTTACGAGCGAGTTTCCGTGTCAGACCCAATACCGTGGTGTCTGCTGGTAAGTAGGTATACGTCTGTATATCCTGGCAGCTATAACCTCTCGCGTCCGAAGGGACCCTCGAACGGAATAATCGTGAATGTCGTTAGTTAGCGCCTCGAAGAATTTTAATGGGGTTCTCTCTCGGGTTGGACGATGCAATCGAGAGAAAGAAAACAGAAGAAGAAGGAAAGAAAGAAAGAAAGAAAGATAACTAAAAAAAAAGGAAAACAAACATAAATTCAAAGAAACTAAAAAAAAGGGGGTAAGGGGGTAGGAGGAGAAGAAAAATTTGCCAAGCATCGACTAATATCGCGATTCGAAATATGAAAACACGAAACACACACAGTTGAATACCGAACACGTGTTTCCCTTCCCTGCCCCGTAATTCAACCGTTAAATGTAATTTGTCTTTAAACAGAAGTATACTTTCTTTTATCCCTTTTTTTTTGTACACTTACATTCCCTTTTGCTTTTCCATCGCGTTTTCGCGATTATTCTGTCGAGTTCGAGGATTTCAAAGATCTTTGAGAAGAAATTCAACGGGAAACGATATTATTGCGAATTACGTGTTTTGAGAGTTTTGCACGAGAAGCACGGGGAATTTTCAAAAACGAAACTAGAGTTTCCACACGTGAGGTTAACCAGGAGCGTGGAATCTGAGGTTTGAATTCATCCGTTCTAAGCTCGAATGGATGATATTTTACGTGACTCGAAATAATATCCTCTTCCTCCTTTCCCCAGCATAGAAATATACATATACTTACACATGCTAGATTTATATACACATATGTATACATATATATACGTTAGAGTTTAAGTACACGTATATATATATATATGTGTATGTATATGTGCATATATCTGTCCGGTAGGAAAGATTCGTTATTTTGCATAAGACGTACGCGGAATTTCAAGTTCTCTCATAGCTCTCTACGTCTTTTACATATCCCTTAACGTGGAATTCAAATGGTTTCTCATGTGAATATTGTCACCCTACCCATAAAAGATTAATCTCTCGATCTCGATCTTTGAGAAAATTAATCAATGCCTCCACCGGTAGTTGGTTTTGATATTTTAACAGATACTTTCTCAATGATATCATCCCCCCCACCCTTTATGTATTCGATACTACCAAGAACTAAATCAACCAACGAGATGTGTTGGAAAAAGTAATGTAATATCAATGTACAAAGATATGCCGCGAAAAAAGGTGTGTGTGTGTGTGTGTGTGTGTGTGTGTATGTATATTTATATAGGGTGTTTCAAATTATTTTTTTGGGATCATCGGAGATCTGTTTGGATTCATTTTTAAATGTGAAATTTTAGGGTTTTAATTTTCTATGATAATAATAATAAATAATTATATATATATATATATATATATATATATATATATTTATTGGGAGTTATTAATATTATTATATTATATTATTTTATTATATTATTTATCATATTAATAACTTTATTATAATATTAATGTAATTAATAATAATAAAATAACTCCCAATATAATTTATGATTTTTATTAGAATTAAAATATTTAATAGAATTATTATTAACTGTATTGAAACTATAATTGTTCAATAAATTTGTCTGATAAAGTACAAAGCCACTTTTTGAAATATCTGACAAAGAAACTTTTGAATATTTTGAGATCACATAAAAGGGAATTTTTGGTTTACGAGAGAAAGAGAGAGATTATAAATTTACAATAGAGTATCTATTCATAAGTACGTAACTCGAGGTATGCACAACGGTGCATTCCACGTGCGCTCGCTAGCACGTTCTCACGTGGTGACCACCGTACGAATGTAGGAAAACACGTTGTGAACGTGGGCGTGCATTCCTGCTGCCTCGACGCATTATCTCCTTCTTCGTGCCCACGTTTTCTTTCTTTCTCTCTCTCTCTCTCTTTTTCTTTCTATCTTTATTTCTACCTCCGATTTTCTGTTTCTCTTTCTCTTTCTTGTTCGATCATCCTCGAGAGAGAAATCCTCATCCTTCCCTTTCTCTTTCTATCTTTCTCTCATTCTCATTCTCTTTTTCTCTTTCTCTCTCTTTTTCTCTTTTTCAAACCTCCCCGATCCTTCTCTTCGGTTTTTCCCTTTTTTCTTTTTTTTTATACCTCAGCGAGACCCGTTATCGTGAATACCACTGGTTCTCTCTCTCTTTCTCTCTTTTTCTCTCTCGGAATGACTGTTTCACACCTCCGCTCGCTTGAGAATTAGGAAATAAATTAGCGTCCGAGCTAATTTCGTTATCTCAACCGATGGTGGAGACCCTCCCGCTTGAGACGTCAACGTACCAATGTTCTCCAAACTCTCTCGACCGTCTCTCGTTTCTACCTTTAACACTCTCTTTCTTTTTTTTCCATATTATATTCGTCCTTTATTTTTTGCCAGTATCAATGTTTCTTTCTTGTTTCAGTGAAATTCAAGGACACCTATTTAGAAATACGATTCAAACACCGTCATTTAGAAAGAATTCATTTTGATTAATGTTTAAACAAAATTGATTATTCATTTAGGTGATATTTGGAAAGAAAATTCCAGTGAGACTATTGATTTGATTTAAAAAAATAAAAATAATAAAAAAAATAAAAAACTGAACAAACACAAAAAATAGTCAGATAAGTAATATATATATATATAACATATATTATTACGGATTATAATCGAACACAAGGTTCGATACTATAGGGGCGTTCTTTGAAAGTTTTACGATTGGCCCTTGGTGCTTTAATCAAAGTCTAAATTTAGATTGGACTGTCCCGTGTGTGCAGGTGACACACGGGACGGTCATTCGACACAACGTGCTTGACTCTCTCGTCTTCTCTTTCACGTCTTTTTCTGTTTTTTTTTTCTTCTTTCTTTTTCTTTCATTCGTTCGGTCGACCTCCCTCCGCTTGGAAAACGTTTGGGTGTCGAGGATCACGAGGAAGTCGTAATTTTCAATGGAACGAGGCAGCCCGAGCGAATTGACGACGGCTTATCTCATGGTCTGGCCACGAAATCGTTTGGTACGCTTATCGAACAAGATAACGGTAAGGCGTATAGATAAATTCCGTTAATTAATTATCGACGTATACCTCTCGTGGTTATTTTTACGTCCAATTCCTTGTAAAGAAAGAGAAAGAGAAAGAGAAAGAGAAAGAGAAAGAGAAAGAGAGAGAGAGAGAGAGAGAGAGAGAGAGAGAGAGAATTGCACGCAAAGCTTTGGTACGCTTATCGAACAAGATAACGGTAAGGC
>NW_015148971.1:4774533-4822567 GCF_001465965.1 Polistes dominula | reverse complement strand
TAATAATAATAATAATAATAATAATAATAATAATAATAATAATAATAATAATAATAATAATAATTATGATAATAATAAAAATAATAATAAAAAAAAAAATAATAATAATAATAATAATAATAATAATAATAATAAAATAAATTTAGAATATATATCGTTTCTTATCTAAAGTTATAAAATTTTATCTAAAAGTTCAGTTCGTGAAATAAAGAATTTTGCAATTATGTCAGAGTTTGTGTCGATAGGACGAGAAATGAAATTATAAATAAATTAACAATTTTGACGAGTCAAGACAAAGGAAATAAAAAAAGAAATAATACTCCGTAAAAATAAGGATATAGACTACACAATATGAATAATTCTACGATGAAGAAGAAGTATCTTAACAAGTGGTTCGTCCTAATTTAGAGAAAGATAAAGAGCTCAGCTGATAATCATTAGGGGCGACTTAATTTGACTTTGGTATGGAACAGAGAGAGAAAGAATAAGAAAAGAAAAAAGAAAAGAAAAGGGGGAATGTAAACGGGGTTGCTTGCGAAAGGTGAAACTCTTTCCTTGTGTTGTTTCGTTGAAAAAAAAAAGAGTTTAGGGATGAGTATAGGGGGTTGGTTGAAGAAGGGAAAAAAAGAAAAGAAAGGAGAGGAGGATAAAAAAAAAAAGAGAAGAACTGCTTGGGATAAGGATTGTAAATATTAATGCTGTGGGTTCGGCCAAAGGAAAATATTTGAATAATAATTACCGAGGTGCCCTCGGCCCTTGTTACCTTCTATCTATCTCTCTCTCTCTCTCTCTTTCTCTTGTATAATATAAAATGGCTCGCTATGGAAAAAAAGATGATAAAGATAAAGATAAAAAATAAAGAAAGAAGTAGCAGAGAAGGCACGCGCTCGAGAAAGAAAAAAAAACTAGGGGTAACCTCGAGAATTTTCTAATTAGAAGGATTCAAGCGGATCCCGCAAACAATACCAGAAGCATCACTTCCAACGTCTCAGGGGGGGTTAAAAACACTCGAGTACTTCTCTCTTTCTCGATGAGAGAAAGATTTTAATATCCTCGAAGAAAACTTCGTCGTTTATTATCGCCAGTATCATTATTATCTTTCTCGGGGGTAGCAAGGGGAGGAGGTTGGACACAAACGAACGTGAACTTTTTTCTACAATGGATATTAATATTTTTGTTGGGGTTTATTTTGTTTTTTAGATATCACGCGAGATATCTTAATTGTATCATTTATGCAGGAATAGTTTTTTGTTAAAATGTAATTTTGTTCATTTGAGTTATTTAATTATAAATTTTTCAGGTAATATAAAATTTCATTGTATTATTAAAATAACTAGGTGCGTGTTTAAAGAGAAGTTTTAGTAAATAAAATGTTAATGGATAACCTGTATAATATTTAAACAAAACAAACCGGGAACATTGAAATAAAATAAAAATGATAATTTCAAGGGTAGTGATTGGTACAATGATAAAACTCGTGTGAAGGTAAATGCAAAAGAAAATAGGGTTGTAAGTTGGAGGGTTGAAAGTACAGCCATGTGTCCCAAGGCACAGCAGGGTCTTCTTGTTGGCCTCCGAGACTTTTTCCGTCGTTACTCTTGGACAAACTGTTAAAGCTTGTCGCGGATTGGCTGATTCCTTTCTCATGCCGTTCTATGGCACGTGATGAAAGTAATTAAGCGCGGGTAGACGGAGGGGTGTAAAAGTAGGGCATTACTGTTACTCGAAGGGAGATTAAGAAACCTTATCGGGTTCTCTCTTCGCGACTTGCCTTCTCTACGTACTTGTATAATTTTAAATCGTCGTCGTGAACACCGTGACTGGACACCGAGTAAGATTAATCGCCAGATATATATATGTATACATAAATTAAATATATTTGTATTTTTATATGCATATGTCTATATAAGTGTGGATGTATGTATGTATGAATGTATGGATGTATTTGTACATTTGTGTATTTTTGTATATGTATGTATTTTTGCATGCATGTATTTATAGTATATATTTATATATTATATATATGTATGTATATATATATGCAATTGTGTATATACATAAGTTAAGATGCATGAACGACCTTAATCCTCCGACGGCTTTGTTACGACTTTCATCCTATCTCTCTTAACTCCATGGAAAAAGAAATCATTTCTTTAAGTCGACTCTGTGATATTATCTTCTCGTATTTTTATTCTTTTCTCTATCTCTCTTTCTCTCTTTCTTTCCTCTTTTTCTTTTTTATTTTTTTTTTCCTCTTTTTATTGATATGAATTTTCTTTCCTGATGATAATAATTCTGTCATTTCTTTAGGATAAATATAATTTTTGTCACAAATTATTCTTTAACATTATCAAAGATTTTTTTTTTTTTTATGAATAATAATTCTTGGTTATTTGAATAATTATAAAGAAATTTCTATTAAAAAAAATATTTTGTTTTAGATAAATTTATGTAATATTGTATATTCTTATAGGTATTAATTAGTAACTTGTTAACTATTTATTGTGTGGATATTTATTATAAGATTTTATACACACCCTGCTGTAATTCTAGTCTTATTGCAAGTATTGATAAATTATTTTTAACTTTTTATTACAAAATTTTCTAATAATATATAATATTTTAAAAATATATATTTTATATAAATATTTTATACATAGAAAACTATATAAAATATAAAATATATAATAATTTAATAGTAATATAAATAATATTACTATTAAATATAGTTTAATTATATAATATTATATATATTTATTATTATATTATATTAAAATATAGTATAATTATAAAATATTTAATAGAAATAAAAATATTAATGTACTAATTAATCCTTATAATAAATTATTACATATTTATCCATATAATAAATTACTATAAGGATTAATCAGTAATTTCTGTTTTTCTATTGATAATAACGATGTTTTAATTATTCCAAATAATTAAATATTCCAACCATGATTAATTCCAATAATTTTGTATTTCCACAAAAAGATTAATGTACCTATATATGTTTTAAATAATTATTATTTTTTACAATCATATCCCTGGTTTCTTGTTTCGTTTTACATGTAAAATTTGATAAGAGTCAAATAATAAAACTTACTACTTATGTATTACTGACTTACTTACGCACGTCGACTCGTCCAGGGACTTTGGCGTTATCTCGATTGCATCGCGTCACCAAGTGCAGCTGCAATTTATCGTTGCATTTACTGTCGCAATGGTACAATGAATTTACTACAATATTACCGTCGTTACTATATCTCGACGCGTGCCGTCGGTCTACCTTAACTACCATATAGATCAAATGATACCGTTTTATCGTGTATCTAATATTATACGGATACATATAAATATATATATATATATATATATATATATTATTAACACGTTTCATGCCATGTGTACCACCGGTGGTAAACTTACCATTTGACATATTTATTTAATGTTCTAAAATATATGTTTATAACAAATTTAATTCTGTAGAAAAATATTTCTATTAAGATACTGATGCATTGTACAAAATGCAGTATAGAATAAGGCACATAAGTTTGTTTACTTGATATATTTACAATATTTAATAATTACATGTAGTTGTTGATTTTGTTAAAGCAAAATTAAATGGTTTGAATGACAAATCAGGTAGCATGGGCTTGGCACGGAACATGTTAATAATAATAATAATAATAATAATAATAATAATAATAATAATAATAATAATAATAATAATAATAATAANTATATATATATATATATATATATATATATATATATATATATATATATATACACACACATTTTTTTCCTGTATTTTATTTTATTTTCGATTTAATATGATTATTAACAAATTCTGACATATTCTTATAAAGAATAATTTTACTAATTCGATTTTTAAAAATACACCAAGAAACAAATTTATATTTTAGGATGGAAAATAAAAAGAAAAGAGTATATGTGTGTATGTGTGTGTGTGAGAGAGAGAGAAAGAGAGAATACAAAATGTGGGCCATAAGAAGTCTTTGAGAGTATTAAGAAACCTTATCGATATCCAGTCTGGTGTGTGTACAATTAGATTCGTCGTCATCAAATGAAAGCCACTAGCCCGCGACAAGAAGTTAACGATTATCTCGCAAACATAATTCTCGTTAATATTGATTTAAAAATTTTTAATGTATTACATTATCTATATATACATAAACGAATGGGTTGAGAATTATTTTAACTTCAACGAAAACTTTTATTTATTTATTAGATAAAAATATGTTTAATCTAACAAAATTGAAATCTTTTCAGTCAACATTTTATAGCCAAAGTAAGTCTTATCATTCAACGAAGGTAAAATTTATTTTTATGAGAAATACATTTAAATTTGGATCAATCAAAAATGTTAATTAAAAAAAAACAACTTATAATAAATTATATTTTTTAGATGATTTAAACATCTTTCTGATATATGATTAAATAGATTGATATGAAATTGACATTAATCAATTGAAATAATTTAAAATATGAACGAAACATTAATTAAAAAAAAAAAAAAAAGGTTGAATTATATTTCCCTTAAGATTTATCTCGTTATGATAAGTTAATTGATTAGATCAATATTAATTAAAACGAAAATAAATGACTTACAAGAAAATGAAATAATTAAATAAATAATAGAAAAAAGTGTTTGTCTAAAATGAATAATTCTTGATAATCTATCAATAAGTCTATCCATCATAGAAACTCGTAGTTTGCTTATCAACTAAAGCGAAGATTTATCTTCCTTCTAATGATTCAAATTAGCGAAGCAAACCGTCTCGAGTTTACGACAACGGGACCTTGAGTTTAATTAGATACCAGAGACTCGCGCATTACGTCGGTTACGTTTAATTTTAGCCTTTACTTGCTTATTCAACGTAATGATCTCCATGTTTATGTTGCTGGCTCACGTATTACTGTGATTCTTTATTTTCCTATCGTAAAATACTGATACACATATATAAAATATAAATAAATGTAATTATAAACAACCTGTATAAGTCAATAATACATAGTTACAATTTAAAACTATAGAAAATTTTCATTAGCGGAAGTCAAGGTTCGTTAAATTGTAAATTAATATATAAAAATAATAAATTGAATAAAAAATAAATCAAAATGAGAGAAAACTCATCAAACGAAGAAACACGAATAAAGGATTTAGCATTGCTTATATGGGGTTTTCTCCATTCCCGCTGGCTTCCTGACAGTCATTAGGGTAATCAACGAATTAGCGTTTCCGCGCTAAGAACTGGATAAGATATAAAGAGTTAGGAGAGGACAAAGTGTGTCTCGGCACGCGATCCAGAGGCCTCATTCATTCGTTCGTTCGTTCCTTTCTTCATTCGTTCCTTTTCCAAACGTATTCGCTATGCTGAAGATATTATCAACGAAATCGGTATTTTCGACCGATGATAAATCAAAGAGGTATCATTCAGAATCTTCATCCATAACTTAGTAGAAATCGATTGATAAATATTCTTAACCCTAATTAACAGTTTTAAATAAACTTATAATAATCTTGCTATTAACCAAGCATTCAAACTTGGTGTTAATCAATCGTCCCATTCGTACAAATGTTTATAATGAGTATATAATTTTTTAAGTATATCGTAGAATGAATTTGATTTAAAGGGTTAAAGAAGAAAAAAAATCATAGAAGAAGATATCAAGAATCAAGGAGGTTTAACTAAAGATTATTAAAGGTATTAAACTTGTAATCATCTGACCATAAAGTCAATGGTAATTGTCTTTCCGGTGAATCTCTGTAAAACTCACCCTCTTTCGTCGGACATGCAAATAACTGTGGGGTTAGTTAGTTAATGGGGTCGTGTTAGGGTCGGAGACCGAGTGAGTTCATTCATTAGGGGTTGATGGCTTAATTGCCAGCTCGCAGCATCACCAATCTCACCCTCTCTGATAGTAGTAGCCATGAATCCACCAACTCGTTTTACCCCGTCCTATCTTATTCTCTTATCCTTCTGTTTCTCCATCCCTGTGAAATACCAACCAACCACCCCTTCCTTCCTTCCTTCCTGCCAGTCTGTCTTCCTTTTCTCTTTGAGTGTTTCATCAGCAACAGGTTGTTCCAGGATCACTGATTCCAACCCTGCTGGCTCGTTTTGCAAGCATCCTACTCGTTTGCACGACCCCAAATTAAAAGCGAACTTGGCGTTAATTAATCGTCCCGTTAGCGGAAATCTTTTATGCCGAGTTTTACAAAGATTTTAAGTGCTTATCTCTCCTTGGTATTTCTCAAATTTATTTTTTATCAGGATGAATATATTTCATATTATTGTTTTTTAATGTATACATTTACTTGAGTTCAATCAAAAGTGATTGAAACGTCTTGTTTGTGGAAATTTATTTTACAACGTGTAAAATAAGTTTATTAAATAATTTTCATGTTATTGTGTCGAGACAAATGATAAGTTTTGTTTTTAATTACCCCATTTGGAATGGAGTCGAATAGAATTTTCAATGTATCAAATAAAAATCATGATAGTTAATATCTCTTAAGATCGTATATTTCGTTTGAAAAGATAAAGTTTGTCGAATCGGTGAATTTGAAGGGATGAGAGAATGAAGCGTTGATAATGGGTGAGCAGGTAAGGTACAATTATCTCTGTGGTACATTCTTTCTTTCATTCTTTCTTTACCAATGTATTGTATATATGTATGTATACTACTCTTGTATAGATTGTGAAGTAGTATGTGTACACATACATATATATATATATAAAGTGTACCGAGAGATGAGAGGATTGGTTGCAAAAAAAGTACCGGCAGCATCTCTAATTGCCATACGAAGATTCCCAGAGGAGCGTTACGGTTGCACGGTAGTTGCACGTCGATTTTACATTGTTTGCACGATGAAATAAGAAAGAACAGAATAGCCAACCGGGCCCCGTCTTTCGACACGGAACGAAAAGATTATCACGCCGCACCGCGAGAAAAGGGAATGCGTCCAAGTGCATTTTTGGTGTGCCCTTCCTATGTGCTCAACAACCTCATCTTCTTCTTCTTCTTCTCCTTCTTCTTCTTCATCCTCCACCTTTTTTTCTTCTTTTTACATTTTTCGATTGAACAATGTATCCTGTACTTAATCCATCTTCCAAATTTTTCATTTATTTGTATCACATTATAAAAAATAATGAAACACTTGATCTTCATGTAATAAGTTTTAATATTTCGCACGTTTTTTTTTCTGATTAAAATTTGTTCCTCGTATTTGTATATTCAACAAATTCTCAAGTTTGTTGAATTCAACGCTCGTTCTTTTTGCTTTTTGGTTTCTTTTTTGATGTCTTTTTCAATCTTTCTCCTTTCCACCCCATAAGTTGGTATTTTTTTTTTTTAATTCCTCTTTTCGTTCGTCGGTTCATTCGTTTTGCA
The DNA here is from genome assembly GCF_001465965.1 of Polistes dominula. The sequence continues at coordinate 4,815,145 of NW_015148971.1, read as the reverse complement.
TAGTAGGTAACGACCATACGAATTTTCGCCATTTGTATGCGACACGGCTCAACCGTCAACGTGGGTCGACGTGAATTATCGCGAGTGTCAGGCCTTACGACCCGTCCATACGAACGGTTTAATTTAAGGTTGGTGCTTTAATTCCTGGTAGAAAGCGCATTTGCAACGGTAGCTCGCCATGGAAGACCGAAAAAAAAAATAAGTAAGAGAGAGAGAGAGAAAGAGAGATAGGAGTCACCTCTTTTGCTTGGTGTGTCCTCGCGATTCGAATTCATCGCTTAGTCTTCTGGGATATTCCCTTTGTTTTATTTTTTCTTTTTATCTTTCTTTACCTCGAGTACGCGAATTTCATCCAGATTACGATCGCAATTTTGTCTATTCTAATCATTATTTTATTTCATTCACGTATAGCGTCAATTTTTATACCGTCTAAACATTTTATTAGATATTTTTTTTTATACAAATTAAAGATAAATACAAATTTGTACATTGTATTGTACGTAAGTATAATAATTTATATTCAGATATATGAGATGATAATTATTCGATAATTTTTATAATTTAAAATAATATTAATTAATCGAAAATATTAAATGGTATAATAAAAAACAAAGTTATACATTATTGTAGTGTCAATTTTATTTATTTTCAATTTTTACGTACTTATTTGTGTATTATACTTTATATTAACTATTCAAATATTTAGTATAATATATAGTACTACTATATAGTACTAATATACTATATAGTGTAATATATGTGTGTGTGTACTATACTTTCTATTACCAATTAAAATATTTCGATAATTAAAATTTCGAATTGTATTTAAAAAATACACCAAATAATACTTAATCGGATAAAAGGTAAGATAAAACGAGATAAATAGATTATCACGAATTGATATAAAACGTCATCATTATTCAAGCTTAACAAAATTCATATTCCTCGTAATGTTTTTTGTAATTTAACCAACAAAAAAGAAATTTAAAGCAAAATGGTGTTATGGTAGTCAGGGTAGTTTCAAATGTTCGTATAAAATGCAGAGAAATGTGCTATGGATGAAAATGATCTTATTTGTTGGCGAGGGTTGATCTTTCTCTCTCTCTCTCTCTTTCTTGGAAGACAAAAACTGGCGTCGATGTAATGCAATTTCGTAGCCAACGAATGAACCAACGAACGAACCAACGAACGAACCAACGAACTTACGAACTTATAAACGTAGAGAGAAGAAGGAAGAGAATGAGAAGGGTGGTAGGAGGGCGGGTTGGTGGGGAGGAAAAGAGTGCGTTGGAAGGCGGGGATGATTTAGTAATGAAGATATTAACGGAGCAAAAGCGCGCCATGGAATACTGAGATTCAACTATCTAACTGCTGACATAACTCACGTTTATGACTCTATGCCTGAGCTCTTCTTTCTTTCTTTTCTCTTTTTCTTTCACTGTTCCTTTTTTTTTCTCTCTCCCTTTCTTTCTTTCTCTTCTTTTCTCTTTGTGTATGTCTCACCCCGCGACCATCGCAATCCCCTTTTATCCTTTTCACTGTCTTCTTTCTTACTTTTTATTTCTCTTTTTATACTATCTTTTATACTTTTCTCTTGCTAATATCCAACGATGGTAATTAATGTGAAATATTATCACAAAAATGGCTAAACCTCTCTTTCTCTTTTCCCAACTAATTTTCTGAGTTAGTTGATATATCTTTTTATCCATTGAGAATCTTTATCTTCGGTTCTTTATTTTTATTAATATTTTTATTTATTTAATTTCCATTCTCGTGAAAATTTTATTCGTATAAAAAGGGTTTGTAAATAATTGCATTAACTTTTATTTCAAAAATTTTGTCTATTAATTTATTTCTCAATTTTATTATTTATTTATTTATTTTTTGTTTTCTTTCTTGTTTGATTTTCAATCTCATGAGAATTCATATATTATGTAGGTTTATAATAATGAAGTTTATATAACGAAATGCCTACGAATAAGATTGTTTTCCCTAGAGAGATATATTCTGTGTATATGTGTTTGTATATACGTGTGTGAGTGTGCGTAAAACAGAGGAGGGTTTTGTAAGGGTAGAAAGAATGCGATACTTGGAACTAAAGAAGAAAAGGAAGATTCTTGCAGAATGGATTTCGACGGGGTACATTAGTCGAGTTATACCCCCGAAGGCATTGCTTGCTGGCCATGTTGTATATCTTGCTTATTTTTTATTATCACCCCTGGCAACGGACGTTAAGTAAGTGGGAAGGGCTGTTCCTAAGCTTTCACCCTTCGATCTTTCACGAATGTTCTCGACAAGATTTTTCTCTAAACTACGATTTTCTTTTTTATTAGGATAATCTTTTTCTTGAAATTTGAAATATAAGAAACACGTGTTCTGTAGGGTTATTTATTTACACACAAAAATATTACTAAAATTTAATTGATTGTGACTGTTTTAACGATGTACATATTTTTATAGAAAATAATAATCAAATTGTTATTAATTTTGTATAGGAAATTAATTGTAATATCTCGTTTAGCTGCGATTTCTTTTCGAAGAGCATACTCTATACGGTCTAGTAACATTTCCTTGGGTCCTAATAACTTCTCTTTCTTAAAACAGGGTTTCTGCCATTGCAAGTTCATTCGTAACTACTTTTCAACGTTTTAACATAACGATACGAATTTATTCGTAACTGATCAACAATGATAATTAAATAATGATAATAATACTAATTAATTGAAAAATAAATTGTCTTACAATTATTATAGGCAAGTTTCTAAACTGGTATGTTTCTTCAGACACCAGGTAGCGCTGCTAAAAAAAATTTACACGTTTTAGGGAGGTCTACTAACTTTTTCCATTAACCGGAAATGTTTATATCTCAAGTAGTCTTCTTCCGGATTTCTGAGATGTTGCTCGGAGAGTAATGCTGAGATATTTAAGGTAAGATTAAATTAAAAAGTTTAAGAAAAAAAGATAAATTTATTGTTCTACATTATTATTTCAAATCGCGGACTAGTTTTGATATAAATATATTAACTAATTTATTTATAATGTATTTAAAAATAGTACGTTCTAAAAATTAGATTTTACTGAATATTTGGTCTACGTACTTGCATTTGTATTTTTAAGAGTTGAAAAGTGAGGTTAGATTATCTACGTGTTTTGTAAAAAAGATCTTGAAAGTATTTATCAAATAAAGAAATTGAACAATATGAATTACGAAATGATGGAATGCTTAAAAATGAAATTTATTTTCAGTTACAAGAATATTTATCGATAAATTAATGGACCAGGGTAAAGCCAAGAAAAGAATAGATATAAACGACGGTGTAATCGCTGACGAAGTTATGGATGACAAAATGTAGAGGTTAGTCTTTATAACTTAATATATAATATTAAATTATTATTTTGTATATACTACCGTGGTTATAGGTTACCAGCAGTGAATTTGGCAATGACGCCATTGGCGCACATCGTGGCGCTACGGGCAATTTCAGTAAAATTGGAATTGCAATTTTAAACTGTTAAATTTAGTATTCAAATATAGTATTTATATATTAATTATTTAAATTTAGTATTTAAACATATAAACCAATCAACATATTAATGAATAACGTTTAAATACTTAACTAAAAATATCAATATAAATAAATAATAACCTATAAATAAATAAAGCATTAATTTTTTATGTCCTTTCTGTTAGTATACGTTGTTAACGAGTAATACGTAAGTTTGAAACGGTAAGTCCATATGTCGGTTTTGAATCGCGTTTTCCACGGGTTTGAGGACGTGTTACATGCGAAGGGTATCATATAACTAAGGGGATGTTTTTATATTTATGGCACCACGACCAATGGGATGCTATTAATGCCTGCCCTTTTTTCTTTTCGTTAATAACCATGCACGATAAGCACGCATAAAAGAGTAGGGGGGACAAGTTACTTTCTACACGTGGGATGAAAAAATCCATTTGGTGAGGGGTGCTTGGGTTTTTTTATGGTAACCATTCTTTTTTGTCTTTTCTTTCTTTCTCTAGTTCCTTTTTAATCTTGTCTCTTCTATTAAAGACTTAATACAATACGATCACGTTAGATGATATAATACTTTGACCTGATTTTATTTTACTAATCTTGATGGGTGAGATAATTAATGAAATAAAATGAAATTATTAATTGCTACATTTAAATAAATAATATTATTGAAATTTTATAAAATACTATTCGGTATTTTATATTTAAATAAATTTATGCACTAGTATTTTTTCTATCGGAAATTCCACTTAACGAATTGTCGATTGTACAAAGAAAAGTTTCTTTTATATATGTATTTGATATTTTTTTTTTGTAATATAAATATTTCATAATATTTCATTCCCTCTTTTGCATTTGTCCCCTCTTTTTTAGACGAATCTGCTTTCGAACATTTTCTATATTAAATTTCTTTAACAAATTATTTCCTTGAGTAGTTTTCTTGTGCATAATGTGTTTAGTTTCGCTAAACTATATCGAGTGAATCGTATAATGACACTTTCTTTCTGGAATCAGGGGTTGAGTGACTGGATGGATAGATGGACAACCAAGGTCGATGACAGTTCGAAAGGGGGAGCAGCGTACGATGACTGTAAGTTTTTATGTTATTTTTTTTTCTTTCTTTTCTATCTCTCTTTTTTCCCCCTCTCTTTCTATCATTTTATCTTTCTATTTTTCTCTGTTTTCTTTTTTTGTTACAACATATTATTCTACTTTTTGAAATGACTATGTTCCCGTATGGCGACATGTAATCATTCGTTTCTCGATGCTCGGGCTTATGAAAGTTTTATCGGCGTGATCATCGTCATCATCGTCATCGTCATACTTGTCTGCGGTTTGGAGCTAACCCAACCAACTTTGTCGTGGAATATATTAACGATTATTGCTTGGCAATACTTGCCAACCCGTTTCTTTCTATGTTCCTTGTTTCTCATTTTGTCCTTTTGGCTAAGTTGCATCGTTTCATGAGATGCAGAACCAAGAACAAAGCCATATTGTAATTTTGCTTCTAACTCATCACTATTCAAAATAAATCATTTCATTTTACGTATTTTACTTGAAAAATTACATAATTAATATTTTTATCAATGTTTTTATTTTTGATATCGATAAGTCCGATCACTACGTAACCACCAATCGAATAATTTTCACAATTTTCATCGTCATCGAGAACCGATCCCCTAGTAGCACAAAATATTGAAAAATATTGAATACATGTTTATTCAATATTAAAAAGATATTAAATCTCTTTTTAATATTAAAATAATTAATTAAATTAAATTAAATACACATGTATTCAATATTTTTCAATATTTTGTGCTACTAGGGGAAGTTTCAATATTTTTACAATTACAATTTTTATTAATCTTAAGACAAAATTGTAATTAATATTAATCAATTGTGTGCATACTATTAGGTGGTTTGGAAAGTCGTTTCGTTTTTTGCTGACGCAATAATGGCATTAGTTGATGCAAACCGACAAATAGTAACACATGAGATCGATGAGAGGTTAAATTTATCAAATTCAACTATTTATGACCACTTGAAAGGTTTAGGTTTAACCTCTAAGCAAAAATTGTCTTTATTTTTACAAAAGAAAAACGAAACGACTTTTCGAACCACCTAATATTTTCTTTAAAAAATAGATTACGAAGACCGCGAATGGAAAGGTCGCGATCTGGAACGGAAACACTGCCGGGATTTGGCCAATGAACTGTCGAGTTTCTAATGCCACTTAATTATAATAATAAATAGTTTATGCTATTTAAAAAAAGAATTTAATTTCTTTTTGGTTTCTATTTTTTTTCTCTGTCATAATAAATTTAATCATTTTTTTGTTGGTTTCTATTTTGTTTTCCTATCACAATAAATTTAAAAATTTTTGTTTAGGTTCTATTTTTTTTCATAATAAATTTAAATACGTAGGGTCAAATAATTTCCATTATCTTTTAGATAAAAAAAATTAGTTAGTACAATCTTAAACAATTTTGCAAAAAAAAATTTAATAATTATTCGCGTATGAAAAAAATAAAATTATGTATAGAGTTTCTAAAGAAAAAAAAAAAAATAATGTGATTACTTCGGTTATTAAACGCAAATTTCACTCACACATACGAAGCATCAAATGTATAGCAGAGTATTTTTTTTGTTCCGATTTGCATAATGACAGAAAATCGTATCAATTTACCCCTATCGTTCGTCTTTTGTATCCGGAATATCCTCCCTTTGGTCTTATCGACTTTTTTACTGCAAAATGTGTGGTTTTTTTTTTATTATTATTAAAAAAAGGAAGGTTAATACTTAGATAGAGAGATTGTTATTGGTCTCGCGATCGTGGTGGCACTTTTGTTTGGTATGGGGTGGGGGTTAAACTGGTTGCACGCATCCTATTTGAATCATTCAAAGTTAAAAAGAAAAGAAAGTGAAAGATAGTGAAAGTGAACAAAAGAAAGAGAGTAAGAGATAAAAGGATAAAGGGAGAGAAATTATCCTTTTATCCAAGTTTTACGTTCACGTTTTATTTTTACGGATGCACACATGTATTTGTGTCACTGTGTGTAAGAAAAAAAGAAAGTATTTTATATACATCGTACAACCGATTGATTTTTTTTCTCCCTACTTTATTTCTCTCTCTCTCTCTCTTTCTCTTTGCAGTTGTAATTTTTTTTCTTTTTTTATTCTCGGAGTATCGTAGGCGCGCGTGCGAATCGTCACGCGGCCGCGGGTTGGTAGGAGGCGACGAAAAAAATAGCTTTATGTCACGAGGGATCATTAGGGACTTTCTCCATAGGGGTCGAAGAGAAGTGGCAGGGTCAGGTATGGCCCCTGACCTTGGATAAAGTACATTGTACGACGGTCATTCGCCCTAAGACGACGACAACTACGACGCAACGTCGCCCTCATGTCTCTACGATATTTCTCCGACCGAATTGCGTAACGTTAGTTTCACTGTTGCGTTAGGGTTGTTATCGTTCGATCATATTTTTTTTTCTACTTTCTTTTTTTTTTTCTTCTATCGATTAAGGGTCGCGTTTAGGTAAAGTTCTTGATAAAATAATTTCACCGTGTGGTAATACGAAACTTTTTTTTACAATGTATTTTTTACAAGTATTGTATAGGGAAGAAAAAATACTTTTAGGGGATGATATTTATAATAATTTTAAATAAATTTGTAAAAAATGGGGGATTTTGTTCGATTCAAACTATGAAGAAAGGAAGAAGATATTTTATTTTATTATTTTTAATAAAATAAAGTATAATTTGATATACCTGTAACTAAAAATAAAAATAAATAAAAGCATTTCTATAAAGCAAAGTTAAAATATAGAAATTAGATAATATTATATATAAATATATAACTAATTGTAATATTAATATATTAGTAATTATATATTATAATATTTATATTCTTATATATTTATTATGATATTAATATTACTTTATCATATTAATTTATTTTTAATTTTAATTTATTAAAATTATTATATTATATTAATATTAAATTATATAATATTATAATATTAAATATTAATGTATTAATAATATAATATAATAAAAATAATAAATTAATTTAAAAAAAATAATAACTTCAAAAAAAAAATTTAAATGAATAAAACATTCGATAATCGTTTACACAAATGTGTGAGTAATTGAAAAAAAAAATAACAATTTCTTTAGTAATAAATAATAGTTAAATTAGGCCAAGAAAATTTCAAATTCCACAAATGGTCGAGCAGAATTAAATTAGATTTATTTATTGAACTTAAATTACCTAATACATTATAGAAGTAGGAATATTATCGTTAATAATATCTTTTAGTAAAAAATCGATCGGAAGGAACAGGATGAATAGAAAAGAGAGAGTGAGAGAGACAGAGATAAAAGAAGGAGAAGGAGGAGGATAAGGATAAAGAAATAAATCGGCTGATAAACGGCAGAGACAGGCCGGTACTCGTGAATCGTGCAAGCAATTATCGCGATCGACCTTATTCAGTATATTCTATTAAAATACTATCCATAGATAAAAGTTAGGTTGTTGTTGATTCGTCTTATAGTTAGTTTTGTCGTATTCGTAGACGTCGTCGTGCTTCTCCGTGACATTTCGGCTGGTTCGCGATAGTCACGAGCCTATCTGACGTACGTTGATAGTCCACAAGAAAAAAAGTATTAGAAAGAGATAGAGGGGATGGATTAGGGGAAAGTAGTATGAGAAGGAAGGTAAAGAATGATAAAAAAAAAAAAAATAGATGAAAAAGAAAATGAACGTTCGATTCTCGTTTTCACGCTGGTGTCTTTTCGAACGATTTTTACTACCACTACCACTACCATCACCAACATCGTTGTTGTTTAGTCGATAACGTCGAACTCTATTGTACCATTCCTACTAGTCCGTACTTTTCTCTTAAAAAAAAAATGCTCGATAAAATGAGAGCTTTTTCAAGCTCGAAGCTGCTTACCATGATTCGAACTTTGACGACAAGTGTACTCGGCAATCCTCATTATCGAGATGTTCTCTTTCAATTTTCTAGTTTTTCTTTTCTTTTTCTTTCTATTCTTATCTTTTACTCTTTCTGTAATTTTAAATAAAAGCTTTTATTCAGAAGTATCATTATAAAGGGAAACGATAAAAAGGGAAGTTAAAGTTTTGTACTCGAAGTAGTTTTTAATATTTCAAGTTGATTAAGAAAGTTAATTTTGTTTATTTTATTTATTATTAAATTTTTATGTTATATATTTAATATTTTAAATATTATTATACTTAATATCGGATTAATAAATTGTGAATAGGAATAATGAAAAAAAAAAAAAAAACAATAAAGATAAGACAAAGTTCTTATAATACTAGAGTGTTGTATTTCAAATTTATAAAAAGTTAAATAATATTAATTTTAATTATTATTCATTAAATATAAGGATATTTTCTTATCAAAGAGTGATAACAAAAAATTAGTTATTTCAATTAGTATTAATTTTAAAATGAAATATTGGATTTCAAAGTAAAGTCATAAATTTGTGACATAGGATCGTACGAACCGTGTTAATAAAATCATAAAAAGCAATATTATCATCTTCAACCCTACTTACTTTTCCTCCCATAGAATCGAATTTGTATTTTTTTTTTCTACGAATGGATCATAGCAAGTGTAGAATGGAAACCCTTTTTCGTATAGAATTCAAGGGGAGTGAAATGATCTTGATACGCTCATTTGCATGGGAAGTTTGGTAGGGTGAAAACGGGGCGGGATTTTTTTGAGTGTAATCAAAAGGATTGTGTATTACACTTTTTTTTCTCTTTCTAATAGAAAGGAACCCAAGAAAAAAACAGTGCACCAAGAATAATGCAAAAAGGTTGAAGGGGTGAAGTTATCTGTGGGTTAGTCAAAATAATCGGATAGTGCGTGTTATTTGTTTACAATAACATTGTTTCATGGTTAGGCTAATTAAAAAATATTATTTTCTCCTAAGTAGGGTGGTAGAAAGAAATAAAAGAAAAAAAATAATAATAATAAAAAAATAAGAAAGAAAAAAGGAAATGAGGAAGACACAGTACTCATGGGGGTCACAAAAAGTAATCAAGATGGTTTCTTCCATCGAAGGACTCAGGTTGATGCCGTTTCCAAACGAATTACAACGATTTAAACTTTTCTTTCCTATCTTTTCTTCTACTTTCCAACCCCCGTCTTATTTTGTCTCCCTTCGACATCAACTCACCGAGGGGTTGCTTACCTCCCAAAAGTCATAGTTTCTTTATAAAAGAAGAAATTTAACAAAAGAGAACTTCGATATCAAAGACATGTACAAAGTACGCAAATAGTTTCATTTAATTTCGTACTTTTATTACCTATTTGTTAATATTTTATTTTATTTTCTATAAAATAAAATAAAAGAAAAGATATAAGAATATTTGATGATAATTATTTCAATTAATAATTCAAAAGAATTCTTTTAGTATATGCCCTAATCAACGAGTTAAGATTTAATCAGTTTAGTATACACATATTTATCTTTCCTTCATTCTTTTTTCCTTTTTTCATCTTGTTTTCTTATATAATGGGTCTATTTGTACCACAGAGACCTTAATCACGTTCCTTTCGTGTCTTTGGTCTCTTCGTAGCAGAACACGAATCCTTTCGTGTTCATAGTTTAATTATGTACGTTAATCGTCGATCCCTTCCCGCTTTTATTTTTTTTTTTTTCGTCAGACTCTTAGATAAAAGGAAGTAATTTTTTTATCCTTTTTTTTTTGTGTGGATCGATGCGACCTCGATTGTCATCTCCTTTGGGAATTCATTTTTACCTTATCCATTACATCACTGACAGTTTATATTAATAGTTAAACGTTATATATATATTTATAATTATCAAATTATGTACTTTGGTATGTATTATAAATATACATATAACATATATAGTACACGTAAAACGAGTAGAGAGATACACGTATACGTTTTATTATTTTTTTTTTGTTAACACATACGTTTGATCATACCTAATCTTTCTGAGCTCTCGTTACACGCTAGTTAAGACGCTTTAGAAATATGATTAGTCTTTTGTTACTGACCTGTTGATGGCCAGGACGCGACTGAGGCTGGGAGAGAGCCTGGCCTGCATGGTCTACTTGCACCGCTGAAACTATCACACAATCATTTGGTTTTTTATTCCATCTAACTAAATGGGGGTTTTCTTTTTTTTTTGGTAATTTTAAAATTTAATAATTGTTCGAGAAAAATTTAAATCCATCTATTTTTTTCGAATTATTATTATGATTTCGCGAGTTTTGTTGTTAAGGAACTCTACGGATTTGGAAGCGACTCGAAAATGATTTAATTTTGAAATGAATGATTAGGGTGGGGGCTAAACAACAAGAAGAGAGAAAGAAGGAACGAATAAGGATACGAAAAAGTTTAAAAAAAATAACAAGAACAAAAAAAAAATGAATGAACGAATGAATGAATGCAAGTATAAGAAAGAAAGAAAGAAAGAAAGAAAGAAAAAGGTCACGCCAGTAATCGTATATCTCGCAAAAGAGATTATGATCGTATTTTATATTCTTCGTTCGTGAAAATAAACGAGACGACAGGCCAAACTCTCTCTCTCTCTCTCCCTCTCTCTCTCTTTTCTCTCTTCTCTGTCTCTCTTGGTTTCGAGAATTCGACGCCTCCAACATCAACTTATAGAATTCTTTTACAACCTTCTTCATATTTTTTGCAGTTCTTATAATATAAATAATTAGAGAACACATTTTTTTGGTATAATATATTAAAACATATATGTAAATATGTTTAATATATATATATATATATATATATATATATATATATATATATATTTATACAGTGCTTTGTTTGTGTGGAAACTCAATTGGAACGGAGTTTTGGTACATTTTATCAATCGTACGATATATTTTTACAATTTTATATTTTAATATTTGGTTCACGATCAATTCATTTGTATTTGTTCGTTCGTTTAATTTTAAATTTGTTCGTGTAGAAAACAAATAAATAATTATGATACATTGTGCTTAATATTTTTTATGAGCATTGTGGCATAAAAAAAAGTTACGTTTAATTATATCTACATCTGAAATTTAAATATGTATATAACTTTATTTAATAAAAAAAATACTTATGTGTGACAAGATAAACGAGTTCCGGCATCTTTTTGTTTACAAAAAAAGCACTGTATATATATATGTATGTATGTGTGTATTTATAGATAACTAGTAGTTATACTATACTCAATAATATTACGACTATGCACTTAAAAAAAATATTTGATGACGACGATGCAGCAACAACTCGAAAATGCTCTTATTCTTCTCTCTTTCACTCTGTCTCTCTCTCTCTTTGTCTATCTATCTCACTCTCTTTTTCTTTTACTCATTTTCCTCGCCTACCTCCTCTGCTCGCTCATAAAAGCGCCATCCTGGCTCGTGCTACAAATTCGTAATTGCCGAGCTGACTTACCGGAGAGAAGGCTTGCTGTTCTCAGTGTGTTTGTTGCTGCAACGTTGTCACGTTTATGATTACTTGCATGTAAACTAGATTTCATACAAAAAAAGAATAATAATAATTTATTTCCATTGTCAATGTCAGATTTGAACAAAAAAAAGGTATGCATATTCATATTGATTACGTATAGGTTGCAATTTACGTAGGCATGTGTTTGATCATTTCTCGTTTCTAATTCGTGCAATATAATTTAATTTTAATGCATCTTTTAAAATAATTGTAAGTGCATCTTCTAATTTTAGTTGTTGCATAAATTTAAAAATCCTACGTACTGACTATATTTATTTTATTCTTCTACAAACTATATACTAATGTTAAGCTAATAGAATATTAGTAGATAAAACATTTGAAACATATTTTTTGCATTCTACCTTGCAATCAAATTTTCTATTACAACTTTTATTTGAACTTAGAAACAATTAAAAAATAAAAAATAATTATGCATGAGAGTTTGTTGAGTATTGGTAAAAGGTATAGGTGTTGGATCTTCGAATAATTAAAATTTGATATGATTTTTAATATTTTTGTCTTTTTATAGGCTGTATTTTCTCGGTCCTTTTGACCTTGAGAAAAGAAAGACTAAGTAAGGGAAGAATAAGAGGAAAAAAGTAAGAAAAAAAAAATAAAGAAAAGATTGGACGGTTCGTTCGAATGGCAACGCAGCAGTTTAAGTGTCAGTATACAACGTCGTAAGGTATAATTAAGACTTGGCACGAAGAGAGCGTGTATATGTATATATATATATATATACATATACGAATGGCGGCAGCGTTCTTCTCGCGCCGCGGCTTTAATAAAGTGCATTCATGTTCGTAAGCACCAATCATCGTAGCGTCATTCGAACGGTAGCGCACGGTTACGCGTATTTTCGTTTCTTTGTGTTCCTGAAAAATTTCATCTAAATTCGGCATTTTTTTCGTGGATTTAGCACAATTCTCCTACATCTTTGCTTTTTTTTCATAAATATAACAAAAGTCATTTAATTCGATTCATTCGTGTAGGTTAAATGCTTGCAATTGTTTAAACGTGTGTAAATGTAAAAATTATTATAAAAAATTGATATAAATTAAACGAATAATTTAAATTAGTATAAAGTAATGATTATTATTAATAAATCAACGAAAAAAAGATTATTGGAAAGTATCGTAGAGAATGAAATAATAAAAAGATCTCGCTTGTATCGTTTTGAGGCATTGAAATCTCCAGTGTTTTAAGAAAATTCGTCGTTATCGAAGTGGGACGTTCGTTTGTCCGGTTGAATAGAATATAAAAATGAAATCGTAGGATTTCAATCTCTTGATCGGTTGCAAGAGAAACTACCCTACCACTTCCCCCTTTTTTCTCTTACACGAACTCCTTACCCCTTTCCTCACACATTCAGTGTTTAAAAGAAAGCGAAGTTGGAACTGTTGCGAGAACATTTTCGTGCGTATTATCACGTTCTTTTTTTTTCGTACAAACGTATCTACGTAACACAACACAGCCATACACAAATATACAGACATATGTTTATACATATATATATATATATATATATAAGGGTGTATAAATGTGTAAGAATACGTGTGCACGCCTCTTCTGTTCGATACGTGTGTATCTCGCGTTGGCAGCGAGTACGGTAGCGATACGTTTCTCCGACAAATAAATAAAACGAAACCGTAAGCGAGGGAATAAAATGTGATTTACAACGGTGGAAAGACAATGGCCGAGGCTCCGCACGATAATGTATGCGGATGGCGCGGACTGGTACCCGGGGATACTGACTTCTGATTGGTCGTGCCCCGACGCCAGCGCTACAACGGAAAGCGATAAATAACTGCGAGCAGATAAAACCTTTCTTTCTGCCTTGGCTTTAGCTTGGCCACTCTCTCGCATTGGGCTTAGCACTCGGTCTTCGGAGGCCTCTCTTTCTCTCATTCCATTTTTCTTTATTTCTTTCTTTCTTTCTTGGCCTCCCTCTTTTATCCGTTTCTTTCTATCTCTTTCTTTCTTTTTTTTCACTCATTCTCTCTCTCTCTCTCTCTGTGTTATATTCTCTTATTTTTCTCTCCTTCATTCCACTTGGCGTCGTTGTCTCTCTCTCCTCCTGGCCGCTTCGCTCTCCCGAACGATTTCGAATCGTAAGGGCCGGTTCGCACGAATCACGACAGCCGCCACCGCGTGATATCTCCACCTCCACCTCTACCTTCACCATCACCTCCTTCCAATTCCTCTCATCCTTCCAAGTTTCACGATCAACATCCCCCTTTTTTTTTTCCTTAGATCGACTATTTTTCCTTACTATTCTTCTCTACTCTTCTTCGCTGTTGCACTCTTTTTCTCCCCTTTCTTATTCATATATATGTATATATAACTATCTCTATCTCTCTCTTTCTTACTTTACTTCGAAGGTTTGGATTTGTGATCCCTCCTGCAGGGAAATAAGATGAACGTGCTCAACTTTCTGAGCTCTTCTGATAAAGCTTATACAAAATTGTATCTGTGTGTACGAATGTATGTATATACGTGTATATCTGTGTGAGAGGGAGAAGGTAGAAGAAGAAGAGAAAGAGAGGGAGATGAGGAACGTGCTCACAGGGGTGGAATGTAAATTTTTCCTCAAATTTTTCGTCATCGTACGGGGTCGTTTCGAGAGGTCGTAGGAAACAATGGAGGGTGATCGAGTATAAAATAAGAAAAAGAGAGAAAGAGAGGGAATACAAGAGAAGAAAAATCGATCGATCCGAGACTTCGTTGCTTTTCAATGAGGGATTTTAAAACCATGAACGGTAACAAGTTATGGAGGGGTAAGAAGAAAGAAAAAATAAGAAAAATAAAAATAAAATAAAATAAAATAATATAAGGGTGCCTTTAACGAAATATGATATTTTTTTTCCCTTTTGACAAAGGGGTGCTCGTTAAAAAAAATACGCCACTAAAAAAAAGTCAGGGTGTTCTTTAAAGGTTAAAGAAGTTAGGATAAAGGAAGATACACGAGAAGAGAATAAAATAGAATAGGGAGAGAGAGAGAGAGAGAGAGAGAGAGAGCTTCCAATTTTCAGGTCTTCTTGGATTTTCGCGAATAAGGGTGTGTATGTATGTATGTATGCGTATGTGTGTATGTGTGTGTTTTCGTTAAGGAAGGAAGAGAAACTCGTTATGAAGGATCGACGGATTTTTTAATCGAATTTCTGCCACTCCCTTTTTTTATCCTTTTGTCAAAGTGAAAGGCAATCTTACGACAGGGAATGAAGAAAGAAAGGGAAGGGAGAGGAAAGAAAAAAAAGGGATCCGTGGAAAGAAGAAGAAGAAGAAGGTTTCCGTGTTAAGAAAATAAGTATGCTATATATTGTCACATTGGAATAGCATTTCACGATGAAGACGATCGTCTCTCTCTCTCTTCTATTTGGCTTCTTCGATTTAGATTCCTTGGAACATCCTGGCACCTGCTTGTACGATCACGGGTGGGGTGTCAAAGTCACGAAAGAAAATTAAGATAGAAATAAGAAAAAAAAGAGAAAAAAAAAACAGAAGGATGACAACAACAACGATGACAACGTTATTGGTCGATTCTACAATTTAGAGAGATTGAAATTTTTATTAAAGAAACCAAAAGAAAGTAATAAACTAAATTTTCTTTCTCATTACTTTTTTCTATTAAATATATTCGTGTTATCTTTTATCTTGTTTTTAGAAATATATTTTTTTTCTTGGCAAAGTCGAACCAAAAAGCTTTTCGATAGGTTGGTTAATTAAAAATTGCGAATTTATCGAGAAGACCCATCATCATCAATATTCGATATTTAAAAAGCGTTGGTAAAAAAAAAAGAAATATAGAAAAAAGGTAGTTCGTAATCGGAGTTAGTTCAAAGTATTTTCTCTACAAACGAGCATTGAACCAATAGGAGATGCTGAATCCAGCCTTTACGTGAGAGAGAGAAAGAAAGAGAGATTGATAGATACATAGGATGGGTATAGAGATGCAATTATTTAAAACAGCAATCACGGAAATGAAAGAGTGGATTGGATAGAGGGCCTACCTTCTGCTTCAGAGACTCAGAATATTCGAGTGACTTTCCCAGGCGGAAAAATTCTCTAAAGGCTTTTCTTCCAGACCGGCGAACAGTAATGCTGGATAGCAAAAATCAAACGCGATTCGCGAAGAGCACTCGTACTCACACTCCTCTAACACATAAGTATGAATCAACCGATGTATATATATATGTATAAAAGTGTATATAACATACATATAACACACATAAACGTAGGCGTAATCCTTGAAGCTTTATTCGGTTGGTTATTTTTGTTGGTCCTTGGTTCGTAGTAGGAAGAAAACTGTTTACTCTCCGTCTTAAAATATAAATCTTGTTTAGCTTCGGCTCGAAATGTTACGGCGTTAACGAAGCCATTGTTTGGTGTGTGCTCTCGCGAACGCGAGAACTACTGAGAGAAAAAAGATGAAAAAAAAAGATGGTCTGGGGAGGTCTGAGTCTGGATGGGGTGATTAAAACGGGTTGGTGAGGGGGCAGTAGAGGAAGAAGTGGTTTGGGGGTTACGGAATCGAAAATTAGATATACTTAAATAAAAAATCAATAAAATTTTGTTTCCTTTAGTTTGTTTGTTCTTATTTCTTTAGGTATATAAACGTTAAATATTGGATAACATGTAAGTAAGTAAGGTAAATCAGATACTTCCTAAATTTGGATATAGTATGAAAAATTCTTATCGTTATTACGACGTTATCTTAGTTTGTTGGTATTTCATTCCTAGTGGTATGAGTTTAGTAAGACCTCTCTCTCTCTCTCTCTTTCTCTTTCTCTTTCTTTCTTTAGACATTGCTTGCTTCAGACTAATCTTATCGTCAGCACTATTTTACTACTGTTGCCATTGCCGAGCTACCAAGCAGATAGTCCTTTACGTATTGAACGGTAACGGATCGTAAATATCATGACGATAATAAATTAACGATCGCCGAAGACAACTCTCGATCGAAATCTAAAGGTAAGAAAGTTTCAACCTATCATCGTAAATCATTGCATCTACTAAAGTGTTTATGAAAGACTCGTAAGGGAATGATATTAACGATCGCATTGCGTATATATATATATATGAGAGAGTGAGAGAGAAAGAGACACGTGCCTGTGTTAGTTTTTTACACGAAGTTCCTTCTAGTTGTAGTCTAGTGTTTTTTTTTTCTTTTTTGATATCGTAGAATACATAAAAAAAAAATAATAAAAGGAGTAATCGATGACTCGATGACGTATTCTCTTTCCCCGATAGACCCACACCCTTTTTATTTTCCTACGCGATACCTTAGACCATACCTTAGTGGAAAGGGTAAATTGATTTGTGTTGAGTAGCTAGTTGAAGGAGAGGGTTACGAGAGGGTTGAGAGAGAGTGAGAAAGAAAGTGGAAGGAAGTATATCTATCTATAGGATTGATTTGGATGAATTTCATTGCAAGGGATGATACGATGATGATCCTTGGAAAAAAAAGAAAACGAGGTGTAGGGAAATAGGAGGGTGAAAAAAATACGTCGAATCACATCAACCATAATTTGAGCAATGTGTCAAATTTTTCTAATTTTTTTGATACAATATCGAAATAATTAATATAGAATTAATTATAATTTCATAAGAAACAAAACTAAACTACTTTTTTTTTTTATATATTTTCACCTTTGTCGTAGAAAAAAAGATTAAAAAGTGAGAAAAAATCCGTAAAAAGATTTAATCACGTTTATGTAAGCTGAACTAACGAGATAGGGAGGGAAGGGGGTTGCTTATAAATTGTGATTCGTGAAAGAGAGGGGGAAGGAGTGAGGATGGTCAACGATCGGTGATCAGCCATATTGCTATCTGGAAAATGATATTAACTTTATTGTCGAAGTATGATCGATGACGTTATAGAAGACGATTATACAGATTACGTTTGGGGATCTTTCTATATTTGCTCCCACGCGAAACACACCCCTCTTGTACGCGCTTCGAAAGTTACCCTGAAAAGTCTTTGACTTTTGTCATTGGTTATATATCTCGAACCCTCTTGAAAATTCAACGGTATACTCTTTCCAACCAACCATCGGCGGCTTTTGTGTTTACCGTCACGTTCACAAGGAATAGCACTTTTCATCGTAAGCTTCGTTACGTTACACGGATTCACCTAATACAAGTAAAATCCTAATGATCGATCGGTTATACTTCGATAATGGGATTTCGTTTTATAATACCGAAGAGAGGAAGGAATATCGCGTCAGACTGACGATCATTTTTATGTTAAATAAATCGATTCTATTATGAAATCAAATTCATCCTATAATAACGTTATAGATAGATAGATAGATAGATGATAATAATATGCATGAGCTAATAAATGTGCATTTAAAATCCATCATCAATTGTGTATTTATGTACATTGTACATACTTTAAAAAAAAAATTATTATTTTAACCTAAATCACAAATTATCTCTCATTTTATTTCGTTCATGCTCGTCGTTAACTAACCACGATGATGGAAACGCTATAGGTAAAAGGGCTAAGGTAGGGTTTTTCGCGACAAAGGTTTATTCCTGTTCTTTCTTTCTTTCTCTCTTTTTTCATCATCTTATTTTATTTTTTGATTTTCTTATTTTTTTTTCCTTTCATTTGCTTTTCTTTTCTTTAAAAAGAAGGGCAGCCTATCGGAAGTTTAATATTCCGTAGGAAGAACGTCTTAGCCCTTCGAAAGAAGAAGAAGGGCGGCCCCTCTCCCTTTCTATAACGTCTGGCTTCGAATTTTAATAACTTTGGGAATGCTCAGAATCCAATAATGTTCTCCGACTTCTTTTATGTACACCAACGTACACACATATATATCTATATGTATATACATATACAAATGTTCGCAAGAGAGAGAGAGAGAGAGAGAGAGAGAGAGAAAGAAATAAGAGAGAGTCACTCTCGCTACGTTACATACGAGCTCGCGAGATACTCCTCTTAGATTCTCATTTTTCCTTCTCTTTCTCGAAATCTCATATACTGAAATGACGACGCGAATTTGACCCTACAAACTCCTCCCTTATTCTAGTACTTTCGCGTAAAACTCCCCTCCCCCTTTTTCTATCTCACTGGGATTATTCTTACTTCTATTGAGGAATATCAGAAAGAAAAAAGGGCTTGATAAGATCACGAATGAATTTAACCTTCTGATCTCTTAGTTTGTTTTTTAATACATTTTTTTTCTCTTTTATCTCTTGAATAATGAACGTTAGTTTTTTGTATGGAATACTATTTTTAATTTTATTGATAAAATAAGTTAATAATTTTTATAACAACAACAATAATTAACATTGTAATGAACTTGTTTGTTGGGTTAAAAGTTGGACGTAAAAGTTGTTAACAAATTTTATTTCATCGAAGTATTTAAGTTTTCAAATCAGGTTTAACGTGAATTAATATTTTAGTTCATTTAATTTTAGCTTAATTTTATTTTAGTATAGAATAGTTTTATTTGAATTTAATTTTAGTTGAGTATTTGATCTATATTTGAAATTTTCAAATAAAGTTTAACGTCATTTAGTAAAATATTAGTTCATTTAATTTTAATTTAATTTTATTTTAGAATGGAATAGTTTTATTATAATTTAATTTTAGAAGTAATATAATTCTTCCAAACAAAAATAATATTACACAACAAAATATGAATTACCCAAATCTCAAAGAAACTAAAATTATGTTATATTATTATCCATTAAATTCTAATAAATTGAAAGTACTATTTTCTTGTAAAATTATCAACGAAAGGAAGATATAATGATCGTAGAGGTATATCGAGTAGTATGATACGAAGGACGTGGTGTCAGTGTCGTGAAACGAGAATAGAAAATTGAGATCGACGTTAGAAAAAGAAGTAGAAGAAACAGAAGGAAAAGGAAGAAAAAGAAAAAAAAGAAGAAGCTTTTTAGATCGAACCGAGGGTGGTGAACTAAAGAAGGTGGAGGAGGAGGAGGAGAAGGAGGAGAAGGGTGATGGGGGTGATTCGGGATACGACTGGGTTTTCCAGATAGATAGAAAGAGTGAGAAAGAGAATATAAGAAAGAGAACTCGAGAAGGAATAAGGTAAGGATAATCGAACCGATCGAACTACGATGCCACGCCGCTCTTGGAAAAGAAGACGAGGGCGTTGGGCCGCGAAATGAATTCCACCCTTCGTTCGAGAACGTTGGTAGGGTGGAAAAGAGTAAAGGAAAAAAAGAAAGAGAGATAGAGAGAGAAAAGAAACAACACACACAAACGTATACCACTATACTTTCGTTTATACGAAAAGGAGACGTTAGTGTCCTCACACCCTTAACGTAAGGGTGATGGAGGTGGGTAGAAGGTAGGGGAAACTGTTCGAAGAATGATAACGCCGCGTTAGAACGAAGATTTGTGAATACATTAGAGAAAATACTACGACGGGGGTATTGGTGGAGTAACAGTATCGGTGATATCCCTTAGGACGTAGAAACGCCCAGGAAGGAAGGAGAAAAGTTTTCTTTTTTTTTCTCTTTCTCTCTCTTATTCGGGAATAGGTATTTATCTTGCTGCGATCTCTCGAATAAAGGGTGGGGTGATAGGGTGGTGGAATGGGGGACCTTCCTCGACACCAAACTCGAGAAAGTCAGCGAACAAAACTGCTTTCAAAGCTTCTTCCCCTCATATACATAAACTTATATGTGTATGTGTATGTGTATGGTAAAAGTATAGGAATCTACTTAAAAAAAAATTTTTTCTTTCCACTTCTGCAAACTTTATTTATTGAAATACTTTTTGTTCTGATTTTATATATTGTTTGGTGTTTCTTTTTCCTTTGAAATTGTAATGTAGTTTATGGTGATCGATATATGATATATATTTTAAAATATATTAATTATAAATTAAATATATTAATATTAAATATAATATAATAATTAATATATTAATATTAATATTAAATATATTAAAATTAAAATATATTATTATTAAATTATATTTCAAATATATATCATATATAATTTTAAAATAGTGCTTTTGTAATATTTAATTAATATAATACTGATCACATTCATAGGAAACATTATTAATCGATTAAATTAGCAACAATTTTTATGTATTTTTTTATTTAGAAAAATATATTTATTTTTAAAAATACTGATCATATATACAAATATAAATTATTTGAAATATCTTACTTCCAAGTGACCACTTGGAAAAGACAAAGTATCTTCCAGGTATTATAAAAAGAGACATCGGTGTTGTTACAAAGGTGGAGACATCTTTCCTGTCTCCCCTCTCTGTTCTATAATCCTTAAATCTCCTTTTTTTTATTCTGTTCTCTATTTTTTTCATTTTGCAATATACTACTTCTTCGTTGCTCTCCTGGCGAGAGACCGATGGCGGTTTATATTACGTGGATTCATATTACCACCAATTAAACTCCTATACTATCTCGAGACCCATGGTGTGTTGTTCATACATTATATAGGGAGTTCCAAATTCTTTCTATCACACATACTATCAAATACTCATATTTTGAACGTATAAAATAATCAATGACGTATATATGTTGCATTTATATCAAATAAAACAAAAAAACCGTGTAAAGTAAAACAAAGAATGAAATGAATTCTCTTCTCTCGTTTCTGTTCTACCATAATATAATATAACCAACGTTTAAAAAAAAAAAAAACTAAAAGCCGACGACGGATGTAGAATGAATTTTAAACGTAAGCGCGAATCGAATTATGCGAGAGAACCACGGCGACGAGGCTTCGTCGCGATAGCAGATAAGACGCCTGGAATGTAAACTACTTCGATTCGAGAAGAGATCGAAAATTGGTTCGATCCAGAATGGAAGATGGTATTCGAGTTTAGTTTCCTTTAACTTTTATTATTAACCCTTTTTCTTTTTTTGTTATCTTTCTTTCGTCTACCTTGTAAACACTTGTAGTAATATATTATAGAAACAAAAATAAAAATTAGAAACACATAAAATGAGAGTATGTGAGAGAGAACGAGAAAGATGAAATGATCAAAAGGTTCGATAATTCTTCACCTCGATCGCAACTCTCTCTACTATGACTTTTACCTCTAATTGCGAGTCACCTCGCCCAGAATGCAATAGAAAGAGATAGATAGAGAGAAAAATAAAGATAATTTTCGCAAGCAAAGATCCTTTGGTTGCACGCAAAGGTCATCTAAGAAAGAATATTCAACAATCGTTATCCATGTTTTCTAAGTGAATTTCATAACTGTGATTAGTGTTTGACATATTACAATTTAAATAGAGAAAAAAAATTCTTCTTTACGTTAGTTAAGCTTGAATTTGAAATTATGTCAATTTTTATTGAGGTTTTATGATTGGGAATCAGTGGGATGATGATTTAAAAGAACAAACTAGGATAGGAAAGTTGGTGTTGATGGTTGTGGTATGAAATGGTATGAAATAAATGTTAAAGTTTGTTTAAGAAGTCACCCGTTATATGCATCGGATGCGAGGATACCACCGCCAGAGAGAGAGGAGACATTAATATTAAGCGTCCCCAGCCGACCGGCAGAAAGATCCCCGATAAGATTTTTATAGTGCGGCCGGGTGGCAGCGCGTTCTCGTGCATTGCCAAATCACGCGTTCTCCACCTTGCCGAAGAGCTTCACAATCGGCTAACTCCATACGGAATATCGAGCTCTACTTAACTCTCCTTTATTCTTATTATACTTATTCTTATTCCTATTATACCTTTTTCTTCTACCTCTCGTACGAAATGCGCTACACTGTTATCTCTTTAGAAGTATCTCTTTCTCTCTTTCTGTTTCTCGTTCGTTCTAAAATCTTCGGATGTATTGAATTTTAGAAAATAAGAAATATTCTTGATAGGTAAATTTATATCTTATTCTTGTGTATAATAATTTAATCAACGATAAGTTCGTTTGGTTTTTTTAATATTTCAATTTTTGATATTTCACAATTAGAAATTAAATAAAATATTATTCAGATATTGGTAGATGATATCTTAGGTGTTATTGTAGTGTAGACAGTATTGTAGTTAACATTAGATAAGAATTATTATTATTAATATTGTTATTAGTTTTTGTTGTTTTTTAATTAGAAATTTAGGTTGAACAATATTTAAATTAGAAATTAAATAAAATATTATTTAGATATTGATAGATGATATCTTAGGTGTTGTCGTAAAACACATTGGGTTTAAAATTACTATTATTATTATTATTAGTTTTTTCTATTTTTTTAATTAGAAATTAAATAAAATATTTAGATATTGATAGTTGGCATCTTAGGTGTTTTGGTAAAAACAAATTGGGTTAAGAATAATTGCTATTTTTTTATAAATTTATTTTAATTTTTAGAAAGAATTTATTTCATTTAAATAAATGAAGAAATAACTACCATTACAATTATTGCCACTTAAAAAATAAAGACTTAAAATACTAGAGTTACTAAAAGATCTATGGGTTTCTAGTTAATTCCAAAACACGTCATAAATTTTCAATATTTCTCATTTACTTTCATATCTCATCGATTATCCAATTAACCGACGGATCGAGTACCAACACCTTACATTAACATCGTATTAAATCATTTTCCTACAAACCTATAATAATTCCTTATTACTACCCCGTTGGTAAACGTTTACCATATCATCGAAACTATTACATAAATTCATTTTGAATCCATTGGTTAATCTATTCGAATAAAACCTAAAAATAAGTCATGTTACTAACGAACTAGTTTGATATAGTATTTTTAAAACATAAAAATTGATGACTTGGCTGGTTAGAAGAACATTTTACAGCATCCCGTTTTTCGATGAGACTGAGAGAGGGTTTGTGTGAGAAAGACAGAGATAGAAATTTACTAAAGGTGGTGGTGGTAGTGGGGTTGGGATAGGATGGGACGATTCAACGAACAATGCAAGAATTCTCTCTACAGAGAAGGTTTGAAGCCCTTCTCCTCTTCCACAACCTCCTCCACCTTTACCTCCTCCACCTTTACCTCCTCCCTTAAGGATCGAAAGTTCACTGGCATTGGGATTATCGTGAGGGGCCAACGATACGTGCGAATCACGTCGCGAGTCACGGCCCCCTTTCGTGACCGAGCCTCGTGAATGCCGATGCCCGTAATCGTGTACACACACACACACACACACACACACATACACAATAGTAATATATATTTATATATACACACATGTATATTTGTTTATGTATTGGTAAAAACGTACGTATACAAGTAAATATCTACGTATAGATCTTGAAAAGAAAAAAGTAAGAGAAAAAAGATGAGGAGGGGGAGGTCGGGGTAGGTGGAAGAGAAGAAGAATCGATTCTCGAAGATCGAAGAGTCTGCACAAAGACGCCCGGTAGCGATTCTTATTCTTATTGATTAGCTTGCCGTTATGTTCTCTGTGATCCACCGACATAATCTCACAGGACTAAAAAAAGGAGTCATAATTCTCTCTCTCTCTCTCTCTTTTTCTTTTTTTTTCATTTCTTTTCTTTTCTGAAGCGTGGAAAAAGAAATTTTTTCTATACAAGGTTAACGATGATTTTCTGCGAGGGTTAATTAAAAAGTATGATTCTGAAATAACTATTGAACATTTTTATAGATTATCTTGTATTCTTGTGTGTTTTTTTTTTTTATTATTATTAATCTTTTCTCGTTGATTCAATGAAGATAATAAGGTTTGTTATTTTACAATGAAAGAGTTAATAAGATTAATAATATTGAAGGAAGTTTGGTCATAAATATTGGACAATTATAAATTATTTGCAAATTTTTTAATAAACAGTATTTTAATTTTATAAAATATTGAATATGATATATTTTTAATATAAAATATTTAAATATTAAATAACACAATATAAAATATTTTATTTCTTTTAGTATAAAATACTAGAGATTTTATTTTTTCTATAGAAAATAATTACCGATATAATTTTAATATGAACAAAATAAAGTAATTAGAAAAATGTAGTAAACCGTAAATAAAATAATTTTTTAAAAATTATTTAAAAAGACGTAAGATAAAGATTGTCAACTCAATTATCAAGTGTGATTCATCATATTTATAACAAACATCTAAAATATATATATGTTATATCGTATGGAGTTGTAAGAAATTTATCATCAAGAATATTATTCCGCCAAAGTGCATTTCCAAGAAGTTTCGTAGTAGTCCCTTTCGAGAATAAGAGTTCATTTCTTGGAATCTACTACGGTTATATTCCTTTTCCTTGAGAGAAGATAAAAGAAGAAGAAGAAGAAGAGATGTTAGCTAGCTACTACTAGCTAGCTATCTAGCTAGCCAACTAGATAGTAAGCTTTTCAGCTAGTGACAAGATTCATCGTGAAAGAAAAAAGTGTCTCCTACGTGGCGAATAACTTTTAATTCGTCCACTAACTTTTCTTGAAAGAAGAGAGGCAGGCTAACTTAGGAACGCGAATAGGGCGGCTAAGGTTTGTTTAACTTTTTCGAGGATTCTTCGTGAAGATAAATAAGAGAACGGTGAGCGAAACAAAAGTGGGAAAAAAAGATAGAAAGAGAGAGAAGACAAGTGACCTCTTCCTAGTCAGCGGGTGATAATTTTTAATCAGCATCACGTCGTACCTTCGTTTAAACTTGCCCTTTTTTTATACCTTTATCTGCAACTGGAATGGTTTTATTCTTTCAACGTAATTATACTGAGAAGTATATTCTTGACGTGATTATTTTTAAAAATTTTATAAATAATATTAACATAAGTTACAAGAAAATTGTTATTTTGTGATTTAGTTTATATGAAATTTATTTATAATTTATTATTTAATTATTTTATTATGAAATGTATTTTTATCATCAAATTATATTCGACGTTGTATCATATTTTTAATTTAGATTGTTGACACTTAATATTCGGTACATATATAAAAATTGTGTTATTAATTTTATTAAATTTATTTTTTAATTATTTAATAAAATAATGCAAGGAACGATGATATTTAAGAAAGTAATAAGAGACAAAAAAGTATTTTAGAAAAAGGTGTGTTATCCTTTTAACACAATTACTTAGAAAACTTAATCCTTGACAAATAATTTCCAAGAATTAAAGAAAATAAAATTTTATTTAAATTCTATAGATAGTGTTTTATTAATATTATTAAATTTATTACTTCATTATTTAATATAAACAAGATATATTATAATAGTAAGAATTTAGTGGAAACCAATGACGATACAAATAAGCTGCTTGCTTCTTCCCTTCGTTTCTTCCCAATTCTTTAGACAAAATTCAGAATCCCTCAATTTTTTTTTTCTTTTTTGAATAAACGATAGATAGATAGAAAAAGATAGAAATAGAGAATGAGAATGTAGAAAAAAGAAGGGGCAAAAGATATACGACGAAAGGATCCTGCTTTTCGGTAGGCGGCATGTCGCCTCAATCGTTCGAAGGATTCTGGATAGGCGAAAGGTACGCTCGCGCCTCTGAAAGATAGAAAGAGAAAGAGAAAAAAAAGAAACAGAAGGAAAGAAAGAAAGAAAGAAAGAAAAGAAGAGACAGCCCTATATATGGCGTGGGTGAGGAAGACTCAGGTAGGAGGTATACGTGTTTGCGTATAAAGTGGGAATACACGAGAAAGAGAAAGAGAAAGAGAGAAGAGTGGAAAGATGGTTATGGTGGTGGTGTAGAATGTTTGGTGTGGTGGTTTGTGATGATGTGGTAGGGTGGGGTGGCGCATTCCAAGGCTCATTCAGACGGCCATGCTCCCCCGTTGTCAGACATGCTCACAGACAGACAGGCAGACGGCCGGACGAACCTTTTCTCAATCAGGCCAATGCATTTTAAGTTAATTGTACCAGGCGTTTCTATCTCTCTTTCTCTTTCTTTCTCTGTCGGTCAAATACACATATGTACATACGTACATGAGTATATACACAAATACATACACATATGGAGAAAAGAAAGAGAGAAACGTTTATTCCACGCACTCGTCTCGTTAAGAAACGTCCACCCATCGTGAAGTGCCGCTCAAGGAACAGTAAGAGAAAGAAAGGGAGAGAGAGAAAGAGAGAGAGAGAGAGATAAAAGGAGAGAAAGGAAAAACATCTTGGTACTCTTCGAGAACGACTCGTTACCAGCTTGAGTGCAAAGTGAGACTCCGTGTGTCTTATTTTATTTTCTTTTTTATTAACTCGTTCGTCAAAAATATCTTGTTAATATTTATTATTATTATTATTTTTTGTTATCATTAAAATTAGCTTTTTCTCTTTCTCTCTCTGGAGATAAATAGAAAATAATTCTTAATTTTAATTAGTTAAACGATCGTATTATTGTTAATTTGTCACAAAGTGTATTTAAAAAAACAGAAGGAAAATTATGTTTCCTATTAGTAAAAATTAAGAATTCGTCCCCCCTTCTCTACCAAAGAAATGAATCTTTCCGAGGTTAGGGATTTAATTTAATGTTTTTTGGAATTAGGGAGAAGTGGTATAAAAAGAGAGGGGACAATAATAATAATAATAGTAGGTAGTTTTGTGTGGTGGTACTCGCATACTTCTAATATCTCAACGCGAAGAGTCCTTAAGGGACGAAGGGAACCTTGACAGCTCGACTGTGATGACGCGACACTACCGGAGTTAAGTGGCGAAACGCGCGAGTTGAGTTGAGCTGAGATAAAAAAAAAAAATTTGGATGAAAAACCTACTCGAAACCGAAACGAAGCGGCTAAAACAAAGGAGGTGCGGAGGTGTGACGAAACGACGAAAGGAGAAGGACCAACTCCTACCTACCTACCTACCTACCCACCCTACGATCTTCAACACACTCCTTTCTCTTTCTCTTTCTCTTCTTAGTTTTTCTTTTATTTTTATTTTTATTCTTATTTTTATTCTTCTTTCTTTCTTTCGACTCACGAATCGGACCGAAACGATCCTTCAAAAAATTCATTCTTCACGAGCCACATACCGTAATATACTCTTTCTTTTATTCCAATTCAATTTCTATTACATACTTTAGGGATCTCTTTTTTTTGGTTAATAAATTTAATTTATTTTACGTATTTAGAGTAAAGAATTGAAAACAGTAGGGGGGTTGAAAGAGCGGGGGGGGGGAATTTATATTTTAATGTTTATTAAAAAATTCATTTTATGAATTTGTTAAATAATTATTTTTAAACGTTGTTAGAAAATTATTAATAATGAAAAATAAATATAGTGATATAATATTATATATAATAATATACAATATAATAAATAATTAATATATATATATATAATTTAATAATAAATAATATAATATTAATTGTAATTAATTTATTTCCATCTATTTTAGATATTAATTATTAATTATAAATATAGTCATTTAAATAAAATAGATATAAATAAATAATAAATAACTAAAATAAAAAATAGAGAGAGAGAGAGAGAGAGAGAGAGAGAGAGATATAGTGATTTATTATAATGATAGAAATAGGTGATTTACGAAACGTGATATACTTCAAATTAAATTAATACCATTAGGAAATAATTACAATTGAAATTTTTGACGAGTTATTTTATATCAAATATTTTCAAAAAAAGATTTCCAATCAAAATATTTCTAAAAAAAATTAATTAAATCGATATATAATTAATGAATATTATATATACGTTGAAACGCACACAAGGGAAGGTTTTCGTGTATATTTCGTTCATTCGTTCTTTCGTTCGTTTACACGATTTAGGAGTGGATGATTAGACGTGTGTGGGCGTCTTGGATCTAGATGAAAATTATTTTTCGCCCTTGATTGAGATCTCATGGGATATGATTCTCGCTCGTTCGCATGCGTTTCATGGTATATATATATATGAAAACGTGTGGTTCAGAATACGTGTTTTCTTGCCCTATGAAATATCAATGCCTTATTACTAATGTAATCTTCCGTTCAATGCTCGATGATTGCCCGACAGAAAATGGGGGGAACACTCCTTCTTATTCTAGTATATCTAAGAACTTTTTACGATTTATCTATACATGTACATACATATATATATAGATACATATGTATCATATTATTAGACGGAAGTTAAACTTGGATACAACTTTGGGGGGGAAAAAAAAAATTGTCCACCAACCGTGGTTTCTTACAGATTTCTCTCGTTAATATTTCATAATTCTAAAAATTATTATAAATTTTGTTTTTTCTTTTTTTTTCGTAAAATATTCATTCGTTATAATAGTATAAACACTAGTTATACATTATTGTCATGAAATGTACTAAGAATTGTGTATACAAATTTAGAAATAATTGAAATACCCAACTGTTTTCTTGAATCTAATTTCTTTCTTTAATTTTAAATAATTCTAAAAATTATTAGTAATATTTTTTTCTTTTAAATAATTAATACATTTTACTAGAAACTAGTTATTTATTATAAATATTGTTGTTGTTGCAAAATTGCGTTAATATATTAACCCATTGACTGCCAGACATATTTAGAGCTCGTCTTGCCTTAAATGTTGAAAAATATAATAATATTAAGTTACTGATATAATATTGTAATGATATTTACAATAATTGATAATTAATATTTTTTACACTATATAAATATTTTATTGAACCTTTTAATAATTTTTAACACAAATAACCATTTGTAATTAATCTAATATTGCACCACACATTACGAGATATCTCGTAGTTGGCAGTCAATGGGTTAAATATCCGAATATATATATAAAATAAGAAGGATCGTACGAAAGATGCTAGCTGACACGGATAAGAAAGTAAAAAAAAAAAATTAAAAAAAGAGAAAGAGATCCGTTATAAATCCGGAAGATCATGGCACGTGCAGACTTGCATGCCAGACAACCATTTTTAAAAGTCCGTCGGGAGAAATAAGAAGACTCCTCATCGAAACGAGGACGATCGCGAATGAGTGAGTGTCCTTTTGCCTATTTCCCTTCGTCCTACCACCCCGTAGCGAATCTGACTGTCGAATAAACTATAACAATAATAATTTCAACTTTTGTTCTTTCTCTTATAAGAATTCTTAGTTTAACTTAAAAGTTTGATCTACAATGATCGAATTTTTGCATGTCATTTGATTATTATCGAATGAAAGATTGTTTTTTCTTTTTTTTTAACAAATTCAATTCGACAACGAGAGGAACACAAAAGCGAAATTTACAATTTTAAATCTCATTTTAAATCTCATTTTAAATAAAAACAATCATCGTTTGAATCATTCGGTTAAATGGTTCGATCGAGAATGATCGTAAACTTTTCGATGTTTTTTTTCTTTACCTGATTTTTTTTCGTAAACGTTTCTCACACATGTTACTAAAATACTTATTATTCGAAAGACTTTTTGTATTTATATATATATATTTTTTCATTCCTCCGTTAAATATCCAGGTTTCACGAAAAAACTCGCAAAGTCACTAAAAATCCCCGCGTATATACATCGTGAATAAGTTTCGCCTTAGAGAAGTTATTGGAGAAAGATACGGAGAAAGAGATTCCGATGACTCGAGGATTCTACGTGTATCAAAAAATTTCATAAAAGCTGTTCCAATAGAATGAAGTAGGGTGGTGGGGGTGGTAGTGGGGTACGAGAAAGAGAAAGAAAAAGAAAGAGAAAGACTTCGATACGAACTAATTTCACATTCGTCCTCCTACCCAACTTGATGAGAAAGACAGAGAGAGAGAGGAAAAAAGAAAGAGAAATATAAAGAGAGAGAGAGAGAGAGAGAGAGAGAGAAAACGTAGGTCATGCTCTCGTTTCTTCGTCTTCCAAGAAAAATCTCATTTTCTTTGCCCTAAGGGCTTCGGTAGCAAGGAAGAGAACAGAAAACGTTCATCCAGTCAAACCCAGC
This sequence comes from Polistes dominula, assembly GCF_001465965.1. The sequence goes on along the minus strand of NW_015148971.1, from coordinate 4,784,288 downwards.
GCTGCTACTCCTAAATGTGTGTGCGTATATGTATGTATGTAATATACATGTGCGTATGGGGTACGTATAAGCATACATATACATAGAGAGAGACAAATACATAGAAACCGTATACACATGAGAGAGAGTTCTCTGCGCGAGGCTGGCCAATATTTGCCTAAGGAAATTCAGAAAAGTTTACACACGACTCCTCCAACTCCACCTGCACCTCCACTATCCCTCTCTCCTCTTCCTACTATTCGGAGTCTCGAGCCAGGTTCTTTCCAGTCCGGGGATTTCTTCGGTCAATTTTCTTTAAACCTTCCCTTCCCTTCTTTTACCTTTCCTTTTCTTCCTCTCTCTCTCTTTCTCTTACTCTTGCGAAGCAAGCTTTAATAATATCTCCACTATGGTTCCACGTTAAGGTATATGTGTGTGTGTGCTGGTTAGATATCATAGAAAGGAAGAAGACGGGATCAAATCTTTCCAAGTTATTTTCTTACCTTAGGTTTAAAAAAAAAATCCCTATATGTTTTTATAACCTGTCGAGGAAAAACTTAAATATATATTTTTTTTTTTACGAATACATGTCGTAAGCATTGGTTTTGTTTATTATAGTTAACTTGTATCGTTAAATAATGGAATATTATTAAAATTTACGATACAATTGGTATCGTGTTTTAATAAAAGAAAAAAAAAGTAAAAGAGAATATATTATGTTGTAATAAGTATATTGTAAATATTAGAATCTTCGTTAGAATATATGATAAATTTATTTTGAATTTCACCAAGTTCAAACTAAGTTCAATACATAAATATTGATGAGTGCGTAGATGTGTGTGTGTGTGAGAGTATCAAGTGACCGCGAGACTGCTTAAGCTATGAGATGCCTAGCGTCTCTCTCTCTCTCTCTCTCTCTCTCTCTCTTCTACAAGACTCCGATGTGAGCGCATGTGTTGTCAACGTTATATAAAATATATTAGTAATTAATTTCAATCCTAACTAATGATTTTATTAGTCTACCTCTTTTAACATATTAAAATAAAATAACATATGTCGTATTAATTTCACTAATATATTGCAAAAGTAATATAAATCACGTTTAATCCTTTGTGTGCTGAATATTTTTAACTAAAATGTTTTGTAGAAACGGAATAATTTATTATTAACCAGATTCTAATAATAAATTATATTTAATAATTAAAGTTTTTCTTTTAGAATATAATTTAATTAATTAATATAAACATTACATTATTTTACATTAATATTAACAAACACGTATATGCGTCCATAGCAATCTAAGGGTTAAAAAGAAAAAAGAAGAATAAATAATATAATAAATAAAACAATTGAATAATAAATAATTGACAATTTCAATACTATTTGGTAAAGTAAATTTTAAACGAGTAGTTCTGTTTTCGTTTCAAAAAAGAATACGCCGAAATTTAGAAGACGAAGAAGAAGAAAAAAAGGAGAGAAGCACAGGGGGAAGAGGATTGCGAAGGTGAAGGGGGATGGAAGAGAGTTTTGGTTGGGTCCTCGTAGGTGGAAGCAAGCAGGATTTGAATACGATCGATTTCCAATAAATAAGGATTCTCGTGATAATGGCGGCTGTTCCTTCCATGTGGAAAAGAAGGATCGGTTGGAGTAAAGAAGAGGGGGAAAGGGGGGGAAAGGGAGAAGCAAAGCTTCCTATCTGCACGAGAGATAACGAGACAGCTCTTCACGTTGGCCTTTAGTTTGGGTTGGGCTTCGTTAAAACGACTCTTACATTAGAAAAAAAAACCCTTTTTTTCTTCACCCCCATACAATTTTTCTATCCACTTTTCTTCTATTTATTTATTTTTATTTTATAAAATAAAAAATTGATGTTGTCGTTATTTGCTTCTAATTTTTTTTAGGAAAACCTAATAGAAATATTAGTCCATTTCATCTCATGGGGGTCATTAAAAATTTCGTTAGTTTCTAATCGCGTTACCTTGAAGTTTCTATTGCAAGTTTTTACAAATTGGAAAGAAAAATATGTAAGTTTCTTAAATCGTTTACGAGGTGAATTTGATGTTGGGTCAACGAAACGATCGAAGATTTTTTCGTTAAATGTGTGTGTGTGTGTGTGTTTGGTAACGTCGAATAAACCTCTAGCAGCTGGTCCCATTCGACTCGTCACAGTTATAACATCGTGATCGGTCGAAAATATCGAACACAATATGTGTGACAGAAGAGTACGAGATACAGATAGAAAGAGAGAGAGAGAGAGAAAGAGAGAGAAATAAATATACGTTAACGAGCTAAAAAAAGAAAGAGAAAAAAAGGTTAAAAATGATTTCAGTTACAAGGAATACAAAATTTATTAATAACAGGAAATTCGATGAGATGACATAACGAAAAATAATAAATTACAAAAATATTATAAAATATAAAATGAAATAATTAATGAAAAAAAATGAGGGACAGGAAGAAAGAGGAGGAGAGGAACGAATTTACGAACAAAATTGAAGAATTTTAAAAGGCACGTAAAGTATCTTACTCCTTCCTCCTCCTCTCCTTGTTCTTTTTCTTCTTCTTTCTCATTGTCATCGTCATCGTCGTCGTTGTCGTCGGTCGGTCGGTCGTTTACAACGACGAATCGCGAATCCTTTCCACGTCAGGGAACGAAGCGTACGAAATCACGAATTCTCGGATGGTTGCGCGAGCCCGCCGCTGATTTATGACAAATAAGAGAATTCGGTCTGGGTAGGCACGTTTCGAGCGGGTATACCCAGGCGCGTACCAATAATGAATACGTATAAGGAAGGAGGGTGAGCCTGGTAAACTCCCTCTTTCACCTCCCCTTCTTACCTCACCCTGAAGCTTCCTATCATCCTGGATCGACTTATTTGAAATGTAAAGACGCGTTTCTCTCCATTTCCCTCTTCTTTTTCCTACTTCTTCTTATTCTTCTTTTTTTTCTTCTTCTTTCATTCTACTCATATTCTCTGTCTCTTTCTTTTTATTTATCTTTGAAGTACGACGCGATTTTATGAAATCCATGTTTAAGACATTTTATGAATGAATATATTAAAAAAAAGTAGAAAAATCTTATTCGTATATGATATATATACGAATCTCATATTTTCTTCTTTATATTTATTTTTTATTTGTTAGACGATGAGATGATTAACACTAGAATTACCACACCAATTATTTTGACTAGTTTGACAACTTTGATATTCTTGATACCAAATATTCTTTATTGTACTTATTGTTATTATATAGTTTTTAAGATCTCAAAACATGGAGTTACTTTTGTAAAATAATAATAAGTCAATAAATATAAAAATATTCTACTTTTACGTCTTTTTTAAAGATCAGTCATTTTGACTAGTTTTGGTAGAGATAGCTATGTCTCAACTGTTGGTAGTTCTGGTGTTAAAAAAATTATTCGTGATCAGGAAAAATATTGTCTCAAAATATAATGACATTTACATCATCTGCATATGTGTATCATTAAAGAAAAAAATATAAAAAAAAGAAGAATGCAAAGAATAAGGACGAACAACCCTTTTGCTTGAAGGATGTACCTTATTTTCGCAACTAGGAGGAGTTAGCAGCAGTTACAGTGACAGTGACAGCAGTATTATGACGTATATATACGTATTTCATTTTGAATCGAACAATCGTCGAAGTTCGACGTCTCGAGTTCTCCGATTGCAAGAAGGACAGAAAGATAAGTGGATAGATAGATAAATCGAAACGTGAGTAAAAAGTGATAGTAGTATGGTATAAGGGTGGAAAGTGAGTAGGATGGATAAATACTTATATCTAAGTCTTTACTATAAAGAAAACTAAAAAAAAAAAAAAAAATAGAAAGAGAGAAACAGTGAGAGATAGATAGAAAGGAAGACGACCGTTTTGGGACTCAGCTACCAATACAATTTCTTTCCAAAACGAAAATCCTGTGATCCTACGTATATACATACGTACATTCATATATTTATATTCGACTCACATGTAAGTGAGCATACACACATGTACGAATTACTTATAGAACGACGATTTGAAAGGTATATCGGTAAGAATGAGAGAAAGAGAGATAGAATGAGAGAGGGATGAAGTGGAGGGAGGGGGAAAAAGAAGGACATATGTATACCATATAGGTGGATGCATCATTTTCCGTCTTGCTTGCACGCGGATTATCCGTAAAACGTCCTCCATTATGATTATCTATACGTTGCTCTACGATCCAGATGCCTGTGGCACGTTCGATCCGGCCGATCTTTGTACGTGATCGTTCCTCGAGAGAGAAGAAGAGACTTTTCTTCCTTTGTTGGATGATCTTTCTTTCTTTCTCTTTCTTTCTTATTCTTTTCTTTATTCTTTCTTATTCTTTCTCTTTCTCTTTCACTCCCGATACTCGATCGTTACGATGGACACGGCTCGCTAATGGTTGCCTCGATGTAACCTTCGGATGGACCACCTTCTTCTCGAGGAAATAAAGAAATGGAAAGAAAGGAATAGAGAGAGAAAGAGAGAGAAGGGTGCACGTTCTCTCGGTACTCCTACGTTACTGTGAAATTGGACTAACGCGTTCCTTCCTACGTGACATTATGGCGATACACGATAATATTATTGGCTTATTTTATTTTTAACAATTTCAATCTAACTCTGCGAAGAAATTGAAAAAGAAAGAGAGAGAGAGAGAGAAATTTTATCACAGAATAATATATACAGGATGTTTTAAAATATGTGAAGTATAAGCAACCTTTAAGGGTTGTTTCCAGTACGGTCTCATTCTAATTAGGTTTTAATTGAATGTTCATATTTATGTTTAATTTTTATTTTATACAAATTTGTAATATTTTATACAAATAAAACAATCTTTAAAAGGTTGCAATGTATATTTCTCGTAAACAACTTACAAGTGTGCAAAGTTTGAAAAAACAAAAAGAAGAAAAGAAAATCAGTGGTTTGCACGTAGATTGCCATGGCCTTGTAAGTCATATATTTTCATTTTTATTTTTTTTAATTTTTTTTTTCGATTCCTTTATGCGAAATATCCAAGTGGATGTTATTTACGAGCACGAAATATACTCGCGATCTTTCCACATGTGTCATTTCAGCCGATCGTTTTTATAGTTGTCGGCGTGGGGACGATGAAGAAAGATAGAGAGAAAGAGAGTAGGGGGTAGGTGGTAGGGGTAGTGGTAAGAGTAGGGGTAAGGGTAGGAAGGGGGTGAACCTTACGTCGATACGTGATCGGCATTAACTCTCCTTCGGCGTTCTCTCCTCTCTCTCTCTCTCTCTCTCTTTTGGATAAAAAGGGAAGCGTTTTAAATTTCCTCCTCGCTATTCGAAGGGTGAGCGCTCTCCTTTGATCGGTAGAATGTCATTAGAGTGAGCTTTTACTCTTTAGAACCGGGAGACCGGTCGTCTACGCTCGCGGACACGAATTTCTCGTGAGATTCCACGTCACAGGCTTTCGGAAAAAGAGATCCGATTAAACTCGATGGGCTTGTTGTGTGTTGTTACATATGTGTGTACATACTTTTACATATAAGTAGTAGCCTTCAGAAATACACACACATACATACATACAAGTTTATATATATTTATATACATTAAATTAAACGTAATACACTGATACAAAATTGAAGAGAAACTAATTTGAATAAATTCGAAATACACGAACATAAAATTAAAAAAAAAACATAGAAAATTTCTTAAATGACTTAATCGAATTTACGCAAAAAACACGAAGGACAGAAAAATGGTTAACGTAATATATAGTAGCCAACCCCCTAAATTCGAATAGGAAATAAATCTCATTTCTTCAGGACAATGGCAGATTTAAAATGATTCGACGATTCCTATTGCTAAAAGGCAACCAACGATCGAGTTACAGTATGCATGTATATGTATGTATGTATTTTTGTTCTTTTTTTTCTAACGTTCGACACTTTGGGGCCTTCGGGTTGTTTAGGCCATTCGTTACGAATCGGTTAGACGAGAAAAGTTTTAGGGGAGAGGTATCGTAGTTTCGTTCTTTCTCCTAGCCGTATTGATTGCCGATGATCGTGTCGCACACCCCTTGGCGTAAATTATCATCGACGATACTAAAAAAAACCCTGAGTCATCGGCCGTTCGATAATCACCCTTCACCGAGCAATGCCAACCATTCAGCGGCAGGAGTTTGCCACGGCTGTATATATGTGTGTGTATGTTTGGTCGACTCTCAACGCGTAGCTTCCTTTTCTTTTTTTTTTTTTATATTTTCTTTTTCTTTTTTTTTATCCCTTCCCTTCTCTTCCCTATTTTATATTTTTTTTTCCAGGACTCTTTACGTTCCCGCAGAATTCCGTTCGCGCGTAGTCTACTCATAAATGAGAGTATTATACAAAGTTGGGACAATGAGTTCGTTGAAATGCTTTCGAGCATCGCAGCTGTGTTGATAAATGTCTTAGATAGATATCAAACTCTATCTCCACAGTGTCTGTTCCGAGTTATTTCTTGTTTGAAGTCGAAAAAAGAGAGTGAGAGAGTTAGAAGAGAGACAAACACTTTCGTGTTGTGTGTGTGTGTATCTTTGATAATCGATGTCCGGTTGCTGTTGGTCGATTGCGAAATATCTTTTCACATTAGATTATTCAAAAGAGAACACGCGTCTTCTATTACCTAAAAAGAAATGACTTATAGAAGAAGATAAAAAAAATTGAAGGAATACAAATATAATATCGACAAGAATAAATAAACGACACGTTGTATTGGTAGTGGTCATCTATGTATGTATCTATATATATAGGTACGTGCGAATAGGAAGTAATTAGCTTTTGCGGATTATTATTGTCGAGAGCGTTACTTTCTCATCTCATTTTCTCTCTCCGGTATAATATAATTGCGGTAGAAAATAACGCTCAACGATTTCCAGCCGGCGAGCGATTAGGCCTTCTTATAAAAGCATTAGAGCCCGTTGCACTCTCTCGGTGGGTTCGTTCTTACTTACCTAGTCTACCTATACTACACCATCGTCATAGGTTCGATGTTCGCCGGACACGTTTTTTCCCCTCCTCTTCCTTACTTTTAACTCGCATAATCGAACCGCCGTTTGCCGTGCTCGAGAATCGCGCGAAAGCTTACTACCAACCAACCGTTGCTCGATCTTTGATTATTTGCAATCACGTATTTGCTCGTTATTTATTTCTCGCGGTAATTTATCATTTTTTTTTTATTTCTTTCTTTAATTATACAGAAAAAGATGATAATTAACAAAAAATGAATTTAAATAAATTCTCGTATGTATATACTACAATGTAAATAGAATTTATTTGAAGTAAAGAAGATTGATCTTATTTTTATAAATTTATAAAATTATTATTATATAATTTATAAAATATATTATAATAATTATAATATTTCTATTATATTAATTAATATAATTTATATAAAATAATAATTATCAATTATTAACGAAGAAATTTATTAGAATACAATTTTTATCAAAGTATATCAAAACTTGTTATTAAACAAAATTTCTTTATTCGAGTCAAGAAAAAAGATGGATGACTATTGCAACTCGTAGAAAAAAAAAATAAGAAAAAGATGATAAAGGGAAATAAAAAAGAAGGGAGAAAAAAATAGAAAAAAAAATTGGAACGTGCATCAGAAGAAGAAAGTCGCGTCGCACATGCCATTGAAGAAGTCAGAGGGCGAATGAAGAATTCAAGAGTTTGTGGAAGGGTCGAAGGTGAAACAGAGAGAGAAAGAAAGAAAAAGAAAAGGTGGTTGGTAGGTTGTGTTGGTGGAAGAAGCTTCTTTACTAGGCTACGTAGCCTTACGGCACCCTCGAGGCGCGGTTTTGCCCGACGGCGGGCATACCGAGCAGGCATTACATGATTGTCTTGTCAGAATCGTGTTCACCACCCTTTTTACCCCCATCCTCACCCCCTGAATAACCCCCTTCCCTTAACTGTGTACTTCATTCTTTAAGCCTCCAAAGTATCGTCCTGGCTGGCAAAATTCGAGAAGAGTTGCACGAATACACGTACTTGCTTTGTGGTTGTTTTTTCTTTCTTTCTTTCTTACTTTATTATTTCTCTTTTTTTCTCTTTCTTTTTCTCATTGTCTCCCTTCATTCTTATTTTCTTAGATATACATACATAGAAAAACTCTGATCATGTTACTATACGCACGTACTCGTACGACACAATTGGGGATAGCGAGGAATCCTTGATAAAATTGTCGGACGACACGGCTAAGAAGAAAACAGAAGAAGAGAAAGTAAGATAAGAAGAGGAAAGAATGATAGAAAGAAAGAAAAAAAAAAGCTCGTCCTTGGAACGAAATATCCTTTAGACACGCTAAAACCGTATATATATATACCTTATTTCTTTCGAAACTTCAATCTCTCTTTTTCGAATTTGTTTTCTTCGATAGAACTAAATTTCATTTAACTTTTCCCCAAATTATTTGACAAAAGAGTACTTATGGTATCCTTCAGAGAAAAAAAATCAACATAAGTGTTCGACGAACCCGCAGAATTTCAAGTTCAACTTTGATTTTAATTTAAATTGGGTTTACTGTGATTAGAGATTATTTCAATACTCTATATAAGAATTTGAATAGGTGATAAATTTTATATGCGGGTACTTTAACAATAATATCATCTCTCTCTATCTAATGTTAATATTTTTTCATCTCTTTTTAACTTGTACACAAAATTGTCTACCATAAGTCGAGTTACAATTAGCAAGAACAAGTCACGAAACGTTTTCTCGATGGTTGTTATGCCTATGTGTTGTTACTTAGTTAGTTCCTCTACCATTTATGTAATTAAACGATTAACGCTTGGTTTCGATTAGTTAAACAAATTAACAACGTTCTACTGACGTAACTAACGTTAAGTGGAAATCGTCGAAGTGTTCGTTTCTTCTCTCTCTCTCTCTCTCTTCTCTTTATTTTTTCTTGGTATCTTTCTTTTCTGCTCTCCTAATAGTTGCTTCGAAGAGCATCGTGGCAATTAGAGGCGTGCATAATTAAGCATCGCTGATCGTTGACACGTGGTGTTAGCGACCCTACGATGACTGTTTTCCGAGGGACCACATCAATTAGTACTATCTTACAGAACGAGAGTTTAACCGTTTAAGTGTTTACATTTTCGTTTTACAGTATTTCTTTTCTTTTCTTTTATTCTTTTTTTATTTATCTTTTCAATGACTTCTCTAGTTTCATTTAATTACATTTTATTTTATTTAAGTCTGATATTTAAATTAATAAATCGTGATGTATAAGATGTATAAGATATATGATCGATTAAATATATATTTGGACATTGAATTGAAAAGAAACTATAAAAAACAAAACAAAAAAAGTAGAAATTAAGAGAAATTGATTAAATAAATCTTAGATGAATAATATTAATATATCTTGAAATTGGATAGAATAATTAATTGGAATGATTTAACGATGATCGTTAAGATATCTACGTTATAGTAACAAAAATATATATATATATAAGATAGTATAAATTAGAATAAATTAGATCGATTAGATGAGTGTCTTGGTTTGACAAGGAGAAGTGTTAAGATGGTTAAACGATGCAAATAAGTTTGACAAACATCGTATTCGATCGGTAAAAGTAAATTTATCTTCGTTGGATAATTATCGTAGGTTCGTTAGTAAATCAAGATGGAGACGATAGATACATAATATGTGTGGATAAATATATTATACGAGAATAAAATACCATGAACCTGAAGACCATACTACAACTACTACTACGTTAGTCGAAGAGAGGGGTGGAT
>NW_015148971.1:4718506-4774523 GCF_001465965.1 Polistes dominula | reverse complement strand
GGGGGGGGGAGGAGAGGACAGGGCCCAAAACCGTTCTTTTTTTGTTTTCACGATTACACATTCAAGGTCACGTTTAACAACGCGACTACGCCTAGTATATACGTGATTAGACTAACGATTAGGACCGACGAATAAAAACGAATGAAAAAAAAAAATATTCGTTATTTGTGTGCTCGATGATCTTACGATGAACGTGAGATAATTAAGTCTTTTTTAGGAAGCCTAAGAATCGTGATGAGACTTTTGAAGATGATTATTTTATATCTCTTTCTTTCTTTCTCTCATTCGGAAGACTGCTTGTCACCGTGTACCTACGTTGCCATCAACTGAATATATTTCAATCTTATGTTAACTTTAATAAAAAATTTCTTAGAAGTAGCTTTCCTTTTAATAAGAAATATTCATTTAATATAATAACGAGTTCGTATTGTTGTTTTTATTATTTTTTTTATTTTGTCAACGATACAAAATAAGATAAATATGTCGTATTGTTGGTATAAATTAAAAAGAAATTCATTCATATTAAAACTATACATTAACATATGTATTTCGAATCTCGGAATGACATTCCTTTTTAACGACATCAAATGTCCGATTGTTTTCTGCCTATCTAAATGAGAATCTTTTAACACAAGACGATTAGAAATGGTTCGGAGATCTGTTAAAAATGCGGAACTATCGATGGGGTCGATCGTATTATTCATCTAAAGCAAAGTCAAGCCTAGAATTTCGTCTTGTCATTATGCTAGACGTTAACATCCAGTTTTCATTCTATCTCTCTCACTCTCATACGTATATCTATTTGAAAAAGAGTTCTGTTCACGCATACAGTGTCATGTGATCTTAACGAAACGCATTTCCTCCGATGTGTCCGGCGGGTTCTACGAGTTACCACCACCACCACCACAATCATCACCATAAGCATCAAGACCACCACCAATAACAAAACCTTTTCCTTCTCTACCTTTAACTCCTCCTGAAGGCTTTGCAAAAGCAAAAGCAAAAGCAACAGCAACAGCAGCAGTTCTTGGCCTCTATTTCTGTCCGGTCGACCGTTTACTATCGGCAATCTGCATAAGCGTTTAACCGAAGCGAAGCTGAATCATACGCGCGAGAAGAATAGGGAAGGCAAACCAAGGTGTTTCTGCGTGGGGGAGCAAGGGTACGTCGTCGTCGTCGTCGTCGTCGTCGTCGTCGGTGTTACTTCGACGAACCAAAAGAAAAGAAAAGAAAATAATAAAAAAAAAAAAAGAAGAGTAACAGGAGGAAGAAGAGAAAGAAAGAAAGAAAGAAAGAAAGAAAGAAAGAAGAGGAACAGGAGAATGAGGAAAAGGGTGAGGAAGACAGAGAGGGGAGGCTTGGGACTAAGGGGGTTAAGGGGTTAGGGGGAGGGAAGGCGCGAACCCGCTCGCTCGATGGAGGCGAAACTTTACGACGCGTCGCCCTCCAGAGTTACCGACGCTACCACAGAGGCTCTCCTCCTCTTCCTCCTCCTTTCTCCCTCTTCTTCATCCTCTCTCATCCTCATCCTCCTCTTTCTCATCCTTCTCTTTCTCATCTTCTCTTTACTCTCGTACACCTACGTAACAACACCTCGTATTATACATCCCTGCATCCTATACTGGCGTATACCCGTAATACTATACATAGTGTACCAACATAACAATACGCAACTCTCTGGATAACAAGGAAAACATCATTTCTAAATATCTTTTGTATTTTCTTTATTATTTACTTATATGATTGAGGGGGTGGGATTTTTATATTTGTATCGGAAAATACATTATTTTTGGGTTCAGTTAGTTTCAGTTTTTTGATTTGGAATAATTGGTAAGGAAGATGGGGTACTTTTTTGTAGTATTATCTTGTAATTAATTATTATGTTTTTTTTTAATAATATAGTTTTTGTTCGAAATATTATCGAAAGGTGTTTAAATATTGTTTTAATTTGAAATGGATAAATTTTGTAATAACTTTGATTTGTTGATGATAATTATTTTCTTTTTAATAATAATTAAAGATGCTAACATTGTATTGATATAACTTGCAAATTATTGTAAGTAATTTGAAATAAATTAATTAAATTAATTAAATATGTAATACATATATATATATATATATATATATATATATATATATATATATATATATTATTATATTTAATTAAAATGAATTAATTAATTTTCTAACAAATTTCTCTAATAAAAACTATTTCTTTAGAATATAATAATAAAATGTGGATACATAGGAGTTGTTGTAAAGAATAAAAAAGAAAAAGGGAAACAGTATTATAATTCTTTTAGATCGTTTCGAAGTGCTTCCTCCTTGCTAAGAGGCGTTACAATCGTCGTTTGTCGTCCCTTATCGTAATATCCCTCCTCCGTCTTCAAATACCACCAGTAACTCGTTGTTCAAGGACGCGTCTCCCAACCGATATATCCCCATGTAACTTGGCTCTTTGCTATCTTAGTAACGACTCGCCTAAGACCGATTAGCATTGAAAATTTATCGTTTAACGTTATATATTTACGAACACAGGAAGCCCGTCGTATCCGTTTCGTAGTCAACCAACGTAGTGTTGTTCAATAGTATTATTATAATACTTGACTACCTACGCAAGCCCTTTAAAAACCACCACTAGTCTGTTCTAAGATCATCATTGATTTGCTTGATTCATTCTCCGTAAAATTCAATGACGAAACTTAACGTTTAAACATTACTTTATTTATTTTCCAATGAAATTTTTATTCCATAAACATGAGAGATAGATCGATGAGAATTTTCAAATCGAATTGGAAATGTGACGAAAGGAAGGGATATTTAAAGGCATGACGAAAAATCATGAGACGGGGGAATAGGGAGGAATGCTAGTAAGCTGGACATAAACTGCTCGGCTAACAACCCACACGTACTACGTACCTACTCCAAGTAGAAGAAGAAGAAGAATAAGAAGAATAAGAAGTGGAAGGGAAAAGTTCATGGATAGACGGATGAACGGACACAAACAGAGAGAGAGAGAGAGAGAGAGAGAGAGAGAGAGAGAGAGAGAGAGAGAGATGGATTCACGGACACCATTAAGCTCGTTCTCCGTTGCACGAGAAGAAGGAAGAGGAACGACGAAGAGGACGACGAAGACGAAGAAGAAGAAGAGGAAGAGGTGAAGAGAAGGGAAAAGGGCAAGAAGGCATAGGACTGTAAATTATAACTCCACCGCGAGGAGTCGAACCCTGAGACCAACCTCGGCCAGACTCGTAAAAATATCTATCTTCTCTCTCTCTCTCTCTTATTCTCTCTCTCTCTCTTAAACTCTGTTCTCAAAGGTGCTCTCGACGCCGTTCTCGACAAGAGAACGGAGAGCGGAACTCACGACTCCCAAGGTGCACCGCGAACCGGACGAGGACGGTGCTCGTTTTCGACCATTACCTGGGCCCCGTCACACGCGTCGACGAAGACGGGGCCCTGGTCTCTTCTTCTTCTTCTTCTTCGTTCTTTCGCACGTGCGATCATCGTGGGCCGCATTTACTACGCGGACTTTCTACTCCTTCCCTTTTTCCTCTTCTTTCTTATTCTTCTTCTTATTTTTATTCTTATACTTCTTCCTCGCCAACGACGACAAACGAGAGTCGTTATTCTCCAACGGATGTTCTCGCGAGCTCCGCCTTAGTTTCTCATTTTGCTTGATCCCTTTCACTTCACCTAACTAAATTACCTTCTTACGTTTACAAAGACAATGATTCCAAGCAAAGATCTTTCTTCACCAATAAGATTTTCTTGTTTGTTTTCTTTAATCTCAATTAATTAGAAAACCATAAATTTAAAATACTTTTTTTTATACACAAAGGTAAGATAAAAATTTTAAATTCTGCCACCCAACTGGAGAAATAAAAACATCTCATAAACATTGATTAATTCTTTATCAAAGTTATAACATGTTGTTAAAATGTAATAATTATGAATTAAACGTTGGAAGTAATGTTAATAAAGTCGTTTGCCGTGGATAAATTTAGTGCAGGTATACTCATGGATAGGTAGGGAGGGTATCAGTGACCGGCAATGGTAGTAGTCCGTAGCATGTGGACCGGGTCAGTCCGAACCCGGGACGGATACAGTTGTGCCGCGGCCATGTAGGTAGGTGTTGGACACCCAGCGGGATATACCAGGAGTGGGCGGCCCGTTGAACGCGATGCAGAAGGGCCTTAAGGACTCACAGAACGAACGAACGAATGAACGAACGAGAGATGAGAGTGAAAGAGAGAAAGAGAGAGGGGTAGAATAGGGGGATAGAGATAGAGAAAGAGAAAGAGATAAAATAAAAAAAGAAGAACAGAAAGTGGCCGTGTTACAGCACCGAGACTCTGGTATCTGTATTTGTAGATACCGAAAGGTCCATCGAAGAGTACGAGAGTAAATGAGAGTGTGAGTGTGAGAGAGAGAGAGAGAGAGAAAGAATGGTCAAAGCGGAGGCTCCAACCCCACCCCCGACACCCACACATAACGACGTCGAGCAGGCGGCCATAACAATAAATAACTCTATCCTTCCATGTGTTACCGCAGGATTCCTCCTCGCGGTATAACCGCGCCTTCTCCCTTCATTCGAGGAAGTCGCGTACCATCTTACAGGCTCCTTGCCACCGCTTCTCTATCGTCCTGGAAAAGCATCCTCCTCCTCTAGTTCTTTCTCCATCTCTTTTTAGACTCCACTCGCATTACTTCTCCTCCCACCTCTATCCTCCCCTATCCTAAGAACATCTTGACCGGATGCATTTCATGACTCTCGTGAGTCCTTAAAGAGGACTCTCTTTTGATTTCTTCTTCTTTTTCTGATTCGATCATCGCGAGTCGGTCCATTATCTTTTAAATTTGGTGAATCATTTCTTTTTTAAAGTCCTTTTATTTTTTCAATATTTTTCATCAGGTTTAATCAGTTTGACAGGTCAAACACGCGATAGACGAAAGCGAGAGGATAAGAGTGAGTTAGAATGAGTAAGAGAAAAAGAAAGAGAGAGATAGACAGACCTTATTTCTTGAAAGCCACCGGTCACGATCATCGGTAATACGATCTTCATCGGCCTCCGAAAGGTCGATGAAAGATTTTTCGTAAAGGATGCTTGGTTACTTCGGAATTCCTTTCACCTTCGAATTCGAGAACGTTGCGGGTCGATGAGCCCGTGTGTACGCCTTTAAGGAGATGAAGAACAACAACAACTGAACGAATAAGAAGAAAAAGAAGAACAAGAACAACAACTACCAGAAGAGAAAGAGGTGTACACTCTCTTCAGTATAGAGAAAGAGAGAGAGAGAGAGTAGTGTACCATCATACTACCGAGAGAGAGAGAGAGAGAAAGAGAGAGAGACAAACTTACTCAATACATCAAGGATCATCCAACCATCTCTTTCTACGATGATCTCTTCTTTTATAACTAGATCGAACGAACGAACGACAGACAGACAGGAGGACGACGGATCGGGCCCGCAACAGGCCGCAATGGGCCGCAACGGACGGCGAAAACTAGGTAGTCGAAAGTTTTTGCGCGGCTAGCTTTTGTGATTTAGCTTCTCTCTGTTCTTTCTTTTATTTCTATCTTTTTTTCTTATTCTTAGAGAACCCATAGTTCTTTACTCTACACTACTTTACTCTACTCATCTTTTTTCTTCTATCTCTATCTTTATTTATTTCTCTAATGCATTCCTCTACTCTCTTTCTCTTTCCCTTTTCTACTCGGTTTCGTTCGTTTATGCCTCGTCGATCTTTCGAAGTAGCGGCGAGGATACACAAGAGGGGCCCCACCGTTCTCCGTGGAGACCCCGGGACTGTTGCCTCGAGGAAAGAAAGAAAGAAAGAAAAAAAAACCGAAAAGGAAAAAAAAGAATCGGCCGGCTATAAACCAAGAGGGGGGCGGAGGATAGGTAGGCTATCCGAGGATTCACCAAGGAGAGCCCAGACAGCTTGGAGTCTCTCTTTCGCGGCACGCTCGCGAGCATGAAGAAGCTACTGCACCACCACTACCACCACCACCACCACCACCATCACTGGTTCCTTCAAGAGAAACCTTTCAACGTTATTTCTATCGACCAACTATCGACGATCTTTGGTCTAGCTTTTATCTTTAACCCGAAATCTTTAAAAGACCCTCTATCGAATTTCCTCATTCGCGATACCTTCACGAATTTATTAACTTAGTTTATATTACCTTAGAACACTTCTGAATTAAGTTTGATATTTCTATTCGTTTTAATCAATCTTTATTTTTTATCATGACACAACTGAACAATAGTATTAATTGATTGCTATCATATTTTGTGATCGATTGAATAAGCGTGAATAATATTTTTTTTTTGTAATACTCTCGAAAGAAGCCTGTTGAATCCCAATTGTGTATTTGATAAATCATATAGAGGTGTAAAGATGGATGTACGTGAGTTAGGTAGAAGATAATCTAATCAAGATAGGTGTCCATTGATATTTGAAATGATCTTGAGATTGAAAGAAGAGTAGTAGTAGTAGTAGTAGTAGTAGCAGCAGCAGCTGTGTAACTTCGAAAGAAACGTTTTTCTTCTGAAGATTCTCGATAGAAAAGAGCAAGTCGAGCATTTAACCGTCCATCCCGACTGTTCGTCGATGAGAAACGCTTCCGAAAAGGGAAGGAAAGGGGGGAGGAGGTTGTAAGTCAGAAAAAAGGGCTCTCTCGCCCCTTTGTTTCTTTTTACGAAGGAGGTGTCGGAGGGTTTAGCCGTTTATACTTCTTCGAGCTGATACATACTTACACATAAGATAAAGAGAGAAAGAGAAAGTGAGTTTCTGTCCCTTACTTTTTCCTTTTACCATTCTTCTTGTATTTATTTTAAGGGCATGCACGCCTACGTCTATATGCATTTAAAATATAGCACAGTTGGACCCTAGTTTATGAAGGGTCAGGTCATGGAGAGTTTGCTGCTTGGTAGACGAGAGAAAAATAAATAAGAAAGAGAAAGAGAGAGAAAGAATAAGAAGCGAGACAAGTGGTGCTGATGCCGAAAGAAACAAAAAAAAAATAGGAGGATCGCGAGCCGTGAAAGCGTCGAACGGGCCCCGTCGATGGGCCTGAGGCCTCGTTTAACAAGACTCGGTTAATGCGAGTCATAGATCACGTTCCTATGTACTAAGCGTTCGAAATATAAATAAGTATAAACACCGTGTAAATCAATGGGGATAGCCCGAAGATTCTCCTAAGCGTTATTAACGATTCCCATTGGTTAAGGAAGTAACTGGCGTTTTCAACGAATACAATGGCACGTTCAATTCTACCGATGACTACTACTACTACTACTACCTATATATACCCAATACCTCCTACCGCCTTTGAATCCCGGACTTGCTTACTTTGAGATTAGGATCTACAATCGCGTTGTTGAATATCGTGTCTCCTATCCAATATCCTATCCTATCCTATCCTATCCTGTCTTATCCACGTGTAAAGGAGAAATGCTAATCGATGGAAAAACGATACCACCTATTTACGTATGCTCTCCTAACTCTTTATCTATCTGCCTCTTTCTATTCTATTTTTGTGTGTCTTTTGTTTTTTATTTTTTTTATATATATATATATATATATATCAACTCAAAGATTATTCCACACTCGTTCGTTGATTTTTATCATTTACAACGTACCTACAAAACAAGGAGTATACTTTCGAATTAATTTCCTGGACACACTTTCGCTTTGGTCCACTTGAATCTAAAATGCTTACTGATCTACGTATAATCGCGATTAGAATTTGCATTGATTTAACCTATATCATAGCAATGTTTTAAAAAATTGTGAGACTCTCTATAAAGTGTTTCTTAATAGATCTTGTAAGATGTCTTTCTCTTTCTATTTCTCTTACGAACAAAATAAAAAAAAGCATATATTTTTTAAACTGTTCGAGTTTTCCTCCTAGCGGTAATAAAACTGAGTCGACTTTTGTCGTTTGGTCAAAACCGGTTTTGGTCAAACCGAACAAAAGGCTATCGTGAATATTTAACGTTGGTAAGAAATTTTAACGAAATATCAAAACTTTACTTACCCCTTTCCCCGCTCTCTCTCTCTCTCTCTCTCTCTCTCTCTCTCTCTCTTTCGTAATAGGAACGTTGAATAATTTTATTTTATATTTTTTTTCTTTTTTTTTTTTCTTTTAAGGAAATGAATTATTTTTCGGTGACTAATTCGAAAGATAAGTGGAACAATATTCACACCTAACGTAATCGTTTACATCCGGCAAGCATTATCAATTTTGTTCGCATTATATATCTTTCTTTCTCTCTCTCTCTTTCTTGTTCTCATTTGAAACATCTCTGAGGAATTGTCCTTTAGCTGGTCGTCGTCGTCGTCAAGTTGAAAAGTCGCAGATGGCGTCCCATTAAACATTCCCGTAGAAGACCCTAGGTCGTTTGTCATCTCGAATCAAATTGGGTCCCGACCTTCCGCGAGCGACGTACGTACCACCCGCCAAAGACAATCCAAAGACCATTAATCCTAACTTTATCACCTCTCGAATCGAAAAGAGAATTCGTACTTTCCGACTTTAACATAGTGCTGATTACACACATCCACAAAGAGACAGGTAAATCGTAGCTCGTTAACGTTCGACTGTTAGAGGTACTTAGGGTATTAACCGATGATCATGACCACGAACGAATCATTGACTTCCTTTCCTATACAATCAAATAACCGGAGAATGACTTTGCTTTATCTGAGAATAAAAATGAAGTAAAACAAAAAATTACAAAAATATTAAAGAAGGAGGAATTCAGGAGTCCAGTAGGATTCCAAAGAGTTGGACTAGTAACGCGATATATGTATAGGCTGGTTTAGGTGGGTTGGTTTAGGTTTCTGTGACGAGGAGTAGAAGGAGGATGAGGAGGAGGAAGAAGAAGAAGGGGGGATAGTGGAAGCGGTCGAAAGAAAAGCCAACGGGCAAAAGGCTCGGATAGGAGATACATCAAGATTGGGCTGACGGTTGACTCCGCGGCCGACGGGGGGCTTAGTAAAAACTGGCTCCTCTTCCCGGCACTCGGGCAACTCTCTTTTCGGGGGAGCCTTCAACTGTTCAGTTCGAGCGTGCCTCAGAGCATAATAAGGACAAACCTTTAATCTCGGAGTCGATTATAATTTCCTCCCTCTGCCTGACTTCTCTTCGACGTCGTAGCGGCGAATAACGAAAGGACAGAAGGAGGGAATAAGAGAGAAAATCAAAAAGAGAAAGAGAGAGAAATAAAAGGGACAGAAAGTAGAATCTCAGATCGAAAGTGGACCACCGCTTTGGCACTTTTTATATCCGTCGATTCGAAGCTGAAAAGGGTAAGAGAGAATAAAGAAGAAGAAGGAGGAGGAGGAAGATCGTAGGGGGGGGGGAGGAGGGATCTTTCTTAATCGTTATCGTATCTTATCTTTTCGATAGTCCTCGTATCTTTCCACGTTACACGAGAATCTTACTTTGGTCTCGCATGAATATCCCAATGTATTCCCATCGAAATTGTGGCCCCTTGTCCAACTTGTGTCTCTTCTATCCAATACCCACGAATAGAAATAGTTATAAAGGAATAAAGAAAGGTAAAAAGAAAATGGAAAGAACTTATTCATATAGCAAAAATGTATGTGTGTATAGGTAGACGTATTGTTCCAATATTTTAGAAATTGGAACGGTTTGGTTGAAGGGTATCGAAAGAAAAGTAGAATGTGAATATTTGAACGGCCTTCAACATTCTTCAAAGAAGTTCTCATAATTCGAGATTCATCTCGTTGTAAAACACCTCTCGCGTCCTTTTACTCCTACTCCTCTTCTTCCTCATCTCCTTCTCATCCTTCTCTTGATCTTTCTCAGGTAATCTCAGAGAATCGGTAGGATTCTTTGTCCTGTTTTCGTGTGCGAGAAAACGCTTTGTCATCCGCGCTTCCGTCCATCTCTTCTTTCTTTTTATAACATCGGGGGTGTCTTAGAAGGTTTAAGGAGATGAAGAAGAAGAAGAAGAAGGAAAATGAAGAAGAAGAAGAAGAAGAAGAAGAAGACGATGAGAAGGCTTTTTACTCGACGACGCGCTGCATTATACTTCCCTTAGGCGCGAACGATCCCGAAAAGCGAGATGCCACCCAGCCAGGTGTGCCCAAGTTCCTTTTTCTTCTAACAGCATATCCACTCGTTACATCATCCAAAAATCTTTCTCTTTCCCTTTTCTTTACTTTACTTTCCTTGCTTCAGAGTTTAACGAACAATAAACTCCAACCCCCTTTCCCTCTTCTCCCCACGAAACCCTCTTTTCTTTATATATATATATATATTTTTTTTTTGTCTCTTTCTTTCTTTCTTTTCCTTCCTTTTTTTCAATGAAAATCCTACCCCCGCTTTTTGGGGACTTAAAAAGCAAGCAACAAATTTTGGTGTCCCCTTCGATCTAACACAACATACAGGCAGAGGCATACCTATAAGCACCTCTCGAAATCCTTGATCCTTTTAAGAATCCTCTCTCCGTTATACCCATGTTATTGTGTAGGAATATTTGTGTGAGAGTAAAAATGTATGTATGAGTACACGTATGCACGTATGTGCGCGGATGTTGTTAGAATATATCAAGATTAATTTTCTTTTTCTTCTTATATCCCCTTTTTTCTTCATAGAAAATGTTTTCTTTTTTCTTATTGTGTTCCTTTCTTTCATTTTTTTTTTTTTTTAATCTAGATCAAAAAATATTTTCTTTCCTTCTTTTAACGACACCAGATTTTATATTAGCGTAACGGAAGGACGCTAGAAGAAAGAAAGAAATGAAAGAAAGAAAGAAAGATAGATTCCTATCAACACTTTCGTGAGTTTCCTACCAAAGCCGCCATTTTCTCTTCATGTATGTGTATGAGAGTCTCTCTGGTCATCGATAATGCATCGACTACCATCGACGGATGCTTTGGCGGACTAATGCTTTGCGAACTAATCGATTTCTTCCCAGTTCTGTTGAGAATTTTCAACCGATAACGAGCTACCTCCCCATTCCTTCCTTCCTTTCCTTTCTCTCTTTCTCTTTATATTTTTTATTTTGATTTATATTTTTTCTCTCTCTCTTTATTTCTCTTTGCTACTGCGATTCCGTTTATCGCGAACAACCGTGGAAATTGGACTCGTGGTATTTTACGAGATCGCTCGACGACGATGCTCGTTAGAGAACCAACTTCCCTTTCAAGATGGAGATTCATGATGGTTCTCTGTTCAACTATATTCACTGTATACCTATGTATAAAGATAGAGAAAAAGATAGAGATAGAAAGAGAGAAATAAAACAATTTGATTTTAGTTAGTTTAATATAATCTGACTCGTACTTTTGTCTATTAAATTTCTCTTTTAGGAAATATTCTAACAACAAATTACCAAACCATTAGTTCAATACAGTTTGTTATATACAAATTGTAAATAGTTCAATTTTCAATGAATTACAATAAGAAAGTAACGTTTAGGTTGTTAATAGTTAAATTCTTCTTGTGTTTCATGTTAGCGAACGAAAGGCACAATGAAAATAAGAAATATGATTGGATGAAAAGAGAAAAAAGATAAAAAAAGAAAGAAAAATCCCACATGGTTTATAGTTAAGGATATGACACGAGTTTAATCGCACAAGAGAGATGGAACAAGGTGAGGAAAAGGGGGTTGATGCGTTAGGGTTAACGGGGTTAACGTTCGTCGTCGTCCCTTTTTCCATCTACGATTCTCTCTCTCTCCCTTCTCTTAGGAATCGTTGTCGTTGTCGTGGTAAGTACTGGGAGACCTTGAACAGGGAGAGTAAGTAGTAGTAGTAGGCAAGGAAGGAACATAAGTGGACAGAAATGTATAGCGTTAGGTAGATTCGTAGTGCGTCAAGAGGGAATCTGTCCCCACCAAGGAGAGAGAGATAGACGGAGGAGAGGGAGTAATGCTTGGCGTGGAGAAGGTGGAGAAAGACGATAAGGTGGAGGAGGAGATGGTTGAGGAGGTGGAGGAGGTGGTAGAGAAGAAGGAGTGGAACGATGTTGGTGGTAGTGATGGTGGTGGTGGTGGTGGTGTATGAGGAGGAAAAGGAGGCCGATAACGAGACGAAGAAGAAGAAGAAGATGAAGAGAAAGAGGACTAACGGAGGAAGAAGAAGATGAAGAAGAAGAAGAAGAAGAAGAAGAAGAGGAGGAGGAGGAGGAGAATGAAGAGTTAACGAAAGAGGAGGAAGAGGAAGAGGAAGGAGAAGGTATTCTCGTGTAGAGCAGCTTGCTGCTGTGAAGCGTTAGCGAGAACCAATCCCAGTATTTGCGCTTCCTTCCTACCGTGGATGGCGACCACCTCTTTCCAGGGGCGTAGCCACAGACCCCGATAGGTGCCCGCCCCGGATTTTTCACGCGCGCCAAATTCCGCCTCGAAAGAGACTCGAACAAAAGTAAGAAAGAGAGAATGAGAGAGTGAGAGAAAGGTTTTCTTCATCGACGATCGAATACGTCCTCTCTCTATCCTTCCTTCTGCGAGTCTTGATATGATGCCTCGCCTTCGTCATGCCTACTCTTACTTTACCTTCCACGTTCTCTCCTTACCTTACCTTCGGACTTGATTTCGAGTTCGTTCAACTTTTCGATTTACTGCTCACGATCGTTCTCTTCATTTTTCTTTTTTTCTTTCCTTTCTTCTCCTTTCTCTTTTTTTCTCTTATTTTTGTTTGTTTATTTTTTTTTTTTTTGATTTGTTAAGAGATTTATTTAAATCGATATTATACATGCCAATATTGAGCATTTTTATTGGATGCGTTATCGAAGGTTATTGATGCAGTTGATTGTCGATGGTAATCTCGTGAAATGTTATTTCCAATTTATTTTTTCTCTCTTTTATATTTTAAATACGCGATATAAGTAAAATTGTTTCAATTTCAATATTCAAATATATTCTAACAATTTGCATAGATGATTAATATTTATTATTATCGTGATAATTTAATGAACATTGTTTTAAATGAAATTAAAACACGGAATTTCGAATATATATATATACAAAAAAAAAGAAATTCTTATTCCCATATAAATCCAGAATCGTCTCGCCCTTTTTTTTCTCTTTGGAAAAATTGCAATCGTTGTGTTGGGTGATAGGAGTCGTCGTAGGCGGTGTAAAAGAGATAAGAATCGTTAGATGAATAAAAAGAGGTCTTAGAGTGGTCCCAGGGTGAATTCCATGCGAGGTTCTTCTACGAGTATTTCTTCTTGCCGAGCTCGCGCCTTACCAAGGACGGACGCGAGTGAGCGAGCGAGCCTTTTTCTGAATCTTCTGAAGTCTTCTCCTCTAAGGATACCCATAAGAGAAAAAGAGAGGAAAAAATCAAGGAAGAAAGACAGAAAAAAGACAAAAAGTTTGCGATATAGTGCGGATAGTCGCGCATACAATGTCACGGTCGGACGAACCAACCAACCAAAGCAACGAAACGAAGGAACGAACTGACTGACTGACTGACTGACTGACTGACTGACTGACTGGCGAAGGGACAAACGGATGGACAGGAAAGGGAGACGAAGGGTGAGCAGAGGAGTCTAAGGGAGTTAGGGGGGAGGGCCGTAGGGCCTCCTCGTCGAGTATTCCCGCCGCTGACGCCGGTAGATTTACGGGCGGTTAAGTCCGCGCAGAAGACGAGTTTCTCTCTTTGCGGATTCTTGCCCTTCCACCGATATTATTAGCGATCGCGTCCTCTTTTTGATCCTTTTCTGACCAACGAGGGAGAGGAGAGACTCTTAAGAAAAGGTTCGAGACTAAAACTCTTTTCTCTCTCTCTCTCTCTTTGTTTCTGTTTGTCTGTCTGTCTTTCTGTTTTAATTTTTAGGGTAGAGTGGGTTCCAAATCTTAGTGTTTTTTAGAACCACATATAATATCCTCGATAGGCGATGTTACTTATTCCGGACCATCGTTTTTGGATCTTCTTTGTCTCGTTAAGTCCGCGAATGTGTTTCTTATTTTCGATTTAACTCTTTCGAAAGAGAGAAAGAGTTAAGTTAGCTATTTCTCTGAGTTGGGCACGCCTTTCTGAGTAATGTTGATTGATATATTCAACTATGGGATTTTTTTGATATTCAATGGAAAAAAAGATTCATTGTAAGAATTGTATATAGATTTATACATATACACACACATTTAATTAGTACGTTTGGCAATTTGATTCGAAATAAATATAAAACAAAAATGATAAATCATTCGTAAATTTCAATAATTCATATTTTAACGTTAAAACTTTCTTTCGAAACTTTCACATTTTTTGCTATGATATAAAATATTACATTAATATTAAAATAAAAAAATTAATAATTTAAAAATGACTCTTTACTTTTTATTTATTACGAACAACAAAAATTGAAACATTATTATGAATAAAAATAAAACATTAATCAACGTAAAAAATTTCAAAATTGTATAAATTAAATTCTCAAAAAAATATAATCGTAAATATACGATCCCATTTCTCGTTTTGATAATAATAGCGGAAGCAAAAGCGTAAAAGGATAAATCCAAATAGTCCAATATCAAAAAGATAAATAAGTAAAAAAATAAAGATGAGTAGTATATATTTTGATCGAATGGAAGAGATTCGAGGCGAGTTCCATTTTCGAATTCACACGACGGCAAGGCGATTCTCGCGTGCCCCGCGGAATCTTATTGGCTATTCAGCTCGCGATACCTAACTGCCCGGCATTCGATGTCTACGAGCCATAAAGCATGGAGGCGACCGAGGCTACACACGGATCAGAAAATACACTCACCCAAGTGTACACGTATCACATACACACACATACGTGTATATACTCTAGTGAGAGGATCGCACGAGTTATACCGTACCTACCGTGTCCCTTACGGTAGGCATTACCGAGATTACAGACGCACACTCGGCCTCGTTCGTGAGTGCAAAAGAGAGAGAGAGAGAGAAAATAAGAGAGGATCGTATGTGAGGGCGCGAGCTCGTCGAAGTGGGAGGAAGATGCAAGAAAGTTCTTCGCGTAATAACCTCCCTCTTGTTTCTTTATCCTCTCTTTCTCTTTCTCTTTCTCTCTCTCTCTCTCTCTCTCTCTCTTACTCACTACTTCAATATATTTCTTTCTTTATTTATCCTGTTTTTCTGCCGACCCTTTAAATCTAGTAAACAGCCTCCATCTTCTATCTCCGTCTCTCTCTTTAGGTCTATTAAAACCGTGCGAGATAATCGGTCGCCCGGTAATACGCCGCAAACCCGCGAATCCGCCAACCACCGCAATTTACTCTCTCGAAACGACCATTTTCTCTCTTTACCCTCTTTTCCTCGATTCGAATCGAAAGAGCGCACGAGCGAGCGAAACTACCACCACCACCACCATCACCACTACCACAACCATCACTACTATTACTACTACCATTATTGCTGATACTCTGTTGCTGTTAGTGCTACTATTCGCTTCTACTAGCCGCACCGGTGAGATTTAATGCTAAGCACGCTCCTCAGCTCGAAACTATCTCGCATGGCGGAAACGTGCCTTCTCGATGTCTTTTCCTTCTGATTTTTCTGTAATTGATATATATATATTTTTTTGTTTCCTTATATATCTGGTAATAACATTTCTCACATTTTTCATTAAGGAGATAACTTTAACATAATTTCAGTAATTTTTGTGTACGATCTCATTTATGTAAAGATATTTTTAACAACTAATAGTTATTATATGTTCTTTAAATTTTTATATGATTGAAAAATGTTTTTACGTATATTTTTGTTAACCTATTACCTGCCACAATACGAAAATGAAACAAAAAATTAAATTACCTGTATAAGGATATTCATAATAACCAAAAAGAAATATTTTTGTTACAATTGTTTTTTTTTTGTATTTAAATATAAAAATAGTGAGAATTTGTAATATTTTAACGAATATATTTCATTCTGAAGTTGTAGTTATTAAAAAAAAAATTTCAAAAAATTCGTCCGAAAAAAAGCCATTGGAGGGTAATGAATTAAATGATAAATATTCGTATAAGTCATATTTCTTGACATTTGAAAAATATTAATGCATAAAAAATTAATGCAATAAGATATATTATTTTGAATTACGTATCATCTTCTAACGATTTCATTTTGATGACATAAATGTTTTTAAACAGAAAAAAATCTGTTAAGGATTTATATCATCGTTCACTTTTAGTATATAAATATATTGGAACGTATATTCGTAATAATATATGCTGGTTGGTCGAATAAATAGACTCTCTCCACGCTCGGAGGATCCTTTTGGAAATAACTAAAAAGGATTGCCGTATAGGAGTTTTCTCGTTTCTCCCTAATAAGTTCCGTGCAAGCTTCCACCCGTTAGTCATACGTTTATGTAGGGGATGTATGTCTATATTCGGAGGGTGGGTCACCACTCGAGGAGATACGTATCTTCTGGTTATTAATGTATGTCTGCAACCATCCCCCTTATACGAAACCACTACTTTAACGTTACATACAAATATAGGTACCAATACTAGAACGAGTGACCTCGAATGGGGAATGGTTTTGCCAAGACGCGTGGAAGATTGGAAAATTACGCGTAAGATTCATTTTAACCGATGGTTCTCACACAACACCCTTTCTTTTTTTTATATATTACAATATTCTTAACAAAATCAAACAATTATTATTTTTAATAATATTATATTATTAAGATAAATAATCAATTTATTACTCTTTAAATTAAGAATAATCATATGACGGAAATTTTATAACAACGAAAAGAAATAACGTTCTTCTCAGTGATTCGATTTGGAGATATTGAACTAAACATTTTGAAA
Organism: Polistes dominula; assembly: GCF_001465965.1. The sequence goes on along the minus strand of NW_015148971.1, from coordinate 4,757,732 downwards.
GGAGGGGAATGGTGGGAAGGGAAACCAAACCGTGTTCTCGTAAAGATCGTATAAAATATCCATAGTGTCCTCTTTCAATGGTTACAAATCTTCGAAAATAGATCGAAGGAAAAAAGTAATAGTTGTGTGTTGGTTTTTATTCGAGTTGAGTGTCCCTGCGGAAAGAATCTAGTCGGTATATTGATCACACTTGAGGAAACCTCCAGGCCAGTGGCCCTCCCACCCACAACCAAGATATGAATTCCTAATATGCGAACTTCTCTCTCTCTCTTTCTTTTTCTTTCTTTTCTTCTTCACCACCACCACCACCACTACCAACACCATCACTACTAGCAGTACCAGCAGCAGTATCACTACCACCCATCCACCACCCACCAAATCCCTCCCCGGTCACCCACTCCTCGTTTCGTTCCCATGAACAACGCGACGAGAAGATTCGAAAAACTTGGGTTACGTTGGGGCCACTGCGCTTCTTCTTCTTCTCCTTTCTGGCCGCGATCCAACGGCAATCACGACCATCTTTAATTCCTTTCTTCTGTCCACCGAGTGACTTATATTCGAAAAAGTCCCCTTCGAGTTTTAACGGGCGGGCAGGCGGGCGGACTGCGATGCGAGAGAGGCACGAAGGGGATCGCTCTTTCGCACCCGTTTTATTCACCTTCAGTCCTTCCATTCGTTTGCCTTCTCTCGATTATTCTCCGAGACGTGTTGCTTTTCTTTTTTTTTTCTTCATTATTTTCCTTATGGTTCGTTGATACTTTTTTTCTTCCTCTCTCTCCCTATATTCTTTTCTACGTCACACGGTGACAAGTATTATAAAAGTATGGGTAGAAAATCCCTTCTTCATTAAAATTATTATATTAGTATAACGTTTATTTGAATTTATAATATTTAATTGTTTTTTTGGCTCAATATTTTTTGTTTCATTACTTTTTGTAGTTTCCAAGATGCACAAGTTATAAATGTGTGATGGAAACTTCATCGTTGCATAATTATCAAATGTTTTTATATTATTGTATTATTTAATCGTGTTTATATTACTATAATTTATATTAATTTTTAATCCTAAATTTTCTTAATTATTAAGTATGGGTTGAAAATCCCTTCTATGTTTAAAATTATTATATTAGTATAACGTTTATTTGAATTTATAATATTTAATTGTTTTTTTGGCTCAATATTTTTCGTTTCATTACTTTGTGTAGTTTCCAAGATGAACAAGTTATAAATGTGTGATAAAAATTTCATCATTGAATTATTATTAAATATTTTTGTATTATTATATTATTTAATCGTGTTATATATTACTATAATAATTTGTATTAATTCTTAATTATTCTAGGATATACATTTTCTCCATTTCTTCAAACATTTCATATTTCATTTCTATGATTTTATAATTTAAAAAAAATCAATTAAAAAATGTAATCACACATACCACTATCTATACATGTTTAATGTACAATTGTTTTAATAATGACCTATAATAATATTTTTTTTACTATATTGCGAGTTCCTTGATATCGTTAAAAATAATATCAAGTATAACTTGTGTCGCATAGCATTTCAACGGAATATAATAATAACTGACGCAAATTATTCGAATAATTGTATATAGAAAGGGGCGTATAGCTCGGGTTAAGAAGATTTGCCGCATCAAAAGAGAAAGAGAGAAAGATAAAAAGAGAGAAAGACAATAATAATGCCAAGGAAGAGAACGGATCGTCATTATCTCGACCGTCGGAGTTATTATAAGCGAGTTAGGACGATGACGGTGAGGAGGAGTCGTCGTTACGTTTCACGTTGACTCGGCACCGTGAAAAAGGAAACGAGCGACAGGAAATCAGCTCGAAATTGGTGAAGATGGTGTCGACGAGAAAAGACGAGAAGACAAAAACGGCGGGGGAAGGAAAAAAAGTGGGAGTAAGAACAACGTGAAGAACAAAAAAATAAAAAAAAATAAAAAGAAGAAAAAGTAAGAACACAAAGATCGTTTCAACCCACGCTTTTCAACGATACTACTTCTTCTTCTACATTCTTGCTATAAAAATCACGCTAACGAAACTTTCGACCTGTATATTTTCGAAGATAGAGATCGATTTCATGGAGAGAAAGTAACTTGTTCGACTCAAGATGTGGTCCTCCTCCTCCTCCTCCTCTTCTTCATACTCCTGCTTCTTCACCTTTTTCCTTCTTTTATTCCTCCTCTTTTTTATATTTCTTTTTTTTTTGTCATAGTTGTCACAAGAAGCGTTGAATTCGAAAACACAATTTAAGTACATTTGCTAAAATGTTATTACCATGAAATTTATTACGATATAAATAGCAAGATATTATCGCTATATGTACCGGCCATTTGTCTTATTGCCATAAGTATAGGTAAAGAGAGAAAGAGAGAGAGAGGGAAAGAGGGAGAAAAAAAGAGAGAAGTATTATATACTATATCGAGTTGATAGGTTATAGTTAATCGGGGTAATTTTCGATATATCATTATCTATTATCGAACGTGTTACTATATTCTTATCATTTTCTACATTTTTTCTTTTTATTTATATATAAATTTTTTGTTTTTATATAAAAAGATAAATAATTCTTTTCAATTACGTAGAGGTAAGAAAAAAAAAGAATTATAAAAAAGAAAAGAAGATATTCAAAGAAGAATAAGAAGAATAATCATAGTCAATGTTAAAAAGCAAATAAGTCAAGAAATTGTTTTCTTTGGGTCAAGGACAAACTAGTTGAGAAAAGATAGGCTGCTACTAGTTTTATTCTTATTCTAAGATCGTTACTAATCTATCCATCTCTTCATCTTCTTCTTCCTCATCACCTTTTCTTATTATTCTTATTCTATCATCTTCTTCTTCTTCTTCTTCTTCTTTACGGTCAAGTTCGAGTGTCACGGAAGAACGGCGTTGCGCGAAACCAATCGGTTGAAAAAGCGTTTTATTATAATTCCTTCTTCTTTTTTTAAAGATACCACCTTCTCATCTTCTTCCTCTTCTTCTTTTTTTACATTCTTCTACTCTTCCTCTATCATTTCTCAACGCCTAGGAGAATGTCGTTCGAACGACGAACCTCCTCACCCACCCCTCCCCCTGATCTTCCTTAAGATGCGAACGCTATTTTGTAATTTTCGTCGCTCGGTCACGCGGTACGTTTGCCTGTAACTAACCGTATTTACTATATACAGCCAGATGTTACAGAACAAGATGAGAAGTTTTGAACATCACGTAAGAAAGTAAAACGAACGAAATGATCTTTTATTATTACTATTTTCAATCTATCATCATCATCGTCATTATCAACATCAAATCGTTTTCTTATAAAATTCATATCAAATTATTCTACAAATTGTCAATTTAACTATTGCAAATTTATTTATTAATTAAATCCTATAATAAAATTTCTGACATATGTTTATTATATCATTTATATTAAATATGACAACTATACATGTTTGATCTAAAAATGATTTACGTAGATTAACAAAACACGGATTAAAGTTAATGATTTCTGATATTATGATTTTTATCTATCGATTAAGAATGAAAAGATTTAAGATTTTATCTAATAGTAAAAAATAAATAAATGTCTAAATATAAATATATAAATCCTTGTATTACGAGTAAAGATATCACGGAATGATGTTTTGCGCCACCATCGTGAAAATGTTCGTGAATGGTAGCATGGAATGTAGTAAAGCAAATATAGAGGAGGTTTATTTCTCTCTCTCTTTCGGTTCGCGAATAGCTAATTACGCTTCTTGGCATTCCTCTTTCTGGTTAGACAAGGAAGATCGGTGAGGTAGCACGGAAGAAGTCTAACATCAACAACTACCGTCGGGTAGTATAGGTACAACAAACCGGCAACTTCACCACCACCGGCACCTCATCGAGAGAGGAATTACGAGCTAATCCTTCGCTCGTAGGAGGACACGAGCGAGCGCGGTCACCGTAGGATACCTCACTCCTCCTCCTTTTTCTTCTCCTCCTCCTTTTTCTTCTCCTCCTCCTCTTCTTCTTCTGCTTGCTTCTTTTATTTTTCCTTTTTTTTATTACTCTTTCTTCTTATAATTCTTCTTCTCTCTTCTTACCTCGGCGTAATGGCGTTGTTTAATGTTTAATCATACCCAACCCTGGTCTCGCAGTATAATCAGAGTATAATTCAGACAACAACATCAACTACCGTGAACCGACGTCCTCTCTTCAACTTGCTTGCTTACTTGCTTGCTTGCTTGCTAGCTACTACTCGCGAGAAGATGCTGGAAAAAGAGTAAAAGTAAGAGGAGGAGGAGGAGGAGGAAGGCTTACGATCTGCGGTTAGTGTATATCCAAGAAAACCCTCTAACACTATTCTACACTTTATACGTGTACCTCTTTACCTGGATAATATTAGTTCTTTATTTTCCTACTGATGATCCCTTCAGAGTTACATATAAACGATGATCGAATGAGATTAGAAACGTTCTTACGTTTATCTTTTGATAATATATAACATTCGTCAGGTATTTTATATATTTTTTTTTTGTTTATGAATATTATGTGAACATTAAACTCGTTAATGTGAAATGAGATAGATGATCAATATCTTAATGATCTGATTGATATAACTCATTTACGAGCGTATATGACAAAGATCTTTGAAATTCAATGATTCGTTAAAGTGATATTTATTAATTAGTAATTAGGTTTTGTCTCTCTCTCTCCTCTCTCTCTCTCCCTCTCTCTTTAAACCAATATATATATATATATATATATATATTGGTGTGTGTGTGTGTGTGTGTGTGTGTATATATATATGTATACGGGTGTGCATCGAGTTACTAAACGACTCCGATTCTTTTTTGAGTGCCCCAAGGCCCATAGGTACTTGCCTCGTGTCGAGTCATGCGTGGAACTCCGGGCATCGTTGCCATAACTCGTCTCGCCGTGTTACCTCCGTCGAGTTTATGGCACCGACGTTTCTCGCGCGATCTCGCACGAGTACACCTTTAACCAACCCTTCTCTTTTCTTCTCTTCCTCTCTTTTTTTTTTTTAAATAATTCGAACCATGGATTATCTATTGAAATTATATAAAAAAAAAATCAGTTCAACAAGTAATAGTTCATAATATAATACTCGTAACACTATTCATCTTTAAAATTCTTCTCTTTTAACGAGTGTGGGTAGAGTCACGAAAAGGATGATATTTCTTGGCCTTGAAAAGATCGTTCGTTCGAGCAAAAGTTAGCAGAACCATGGTAAAACTCTTTGAAGCTCGAATCGATTATCACGGCTTGGTTTAATCGAAAGATCAAGAAAGAAAAGGAAAGAGAAGAGAAGAGAGGAGAGAGGAGAGGACCAACACAGTGTTGTCCCGGGCTTGGAAATAAGGTAGTACATTATAGCGGAGTATTAGAGTGGTCGGTAGCCGACCAGCCAGTTTTTTGCCGGATTCCAGTAGCGCCTTCGACAAACACCGGGGGAGGGAAGAGTCCGCTTTCTCGGTTCACTACTTTTACTAGGTTATCCACGAACGTTCGTCACGTGACTCGTTCCGCGTCAGCTACTTCAGCGCCGGGTACAACAGGGTGGGCAAGAAAGGGGCAAGGGTAAGGGGAAATGGTGAGGGGGTGGGGTAGGGAGGATCTTCAAAGAAACTCTCAGGTATTCTTCTCCTTCGAGAAGTATCCTCTCTTTCTAACTATTCTTTTCTCACTTACTCAGTCACTCATTCGTTCACTCACTCACTCACTCAGGGTCTAGCGAGTGTTGAGAGAAAGCGACGAGTACGACTACAACTATGACGACGTGCCGCCGTGATGATTTGGCGAATCGCGGACGTTGGAATTAAATCGCGGCGCTTTTCGACGAGACCATCTTCGACTACTCGATTTGACGTTCAAATTACTGTGATCTTCGATTCATCGAGATATAACTACTGTCGATCTTACCTACCTCTACCTTCCTCCTGCTTACTTGCTTGCTTGCTTGCTTACTATGTGCGTTCAACGTTACTCACAGAGTATTTATTTCGACATATACGAATGTGATTTAGTTAGGGAGATTCGTTAACGTTTCATTTAGTATTAGATTGTCGATCAATAACAGTTAGATACCTTGATTGTTAGATAGATAAATTGTTAGATAGATTCGTTTTAGGGTGTCGGTTTTTTTTAGTTTTAATCTTTTTACTAGATGGGCCCCCTGCTTTTTTTTTATCCCTTTGTTATCGGTTAATGTTTTTCCACGATTTTTCCTTTCTTTCTCTTTCTCTCTCATTCTCTTTCTGTTTCTCCTTTTTTCTCCTTTTTTTTTTAAGACTCCCCTTGTCCCCACATCCACATGAGTCACATAATAGCTTCTCCGCGTAGTCCTACTTGGATGATTTATGCTTCTGGACGGATTTTATGTATTTCTGCGCAACGCGCGAGCTCTCTTCTCTCTCTCTTTCAGCTTTTTTTTAGGTTCTCACCCTGCATGAGAAAAGAAAGAGAGAGAGAGAGACGGGGGGCCTTGGCCATAAAGCGCGTCACGGGGTTCGGAACTCTCTTTGCCGAAGCTAACTACGTGGTCCATATAGATCGATATAATTAATAGCCTCGTCGCAGTTGAGATCGGGTAACATATGGCGAGGGAAGCTAAAAGTAGGATTGAAATAAAAAATAAAAAAAACAACAACAACAACACGATCCTTCCTTGGCTTGTGAGAAGAATGGGAAAGAAGGAAGAGAGAATAAACGAAGGAGAAAAATAAAAATTAGAATAAGAAGAAGAAGAAGAAGAAGATGAATAAAAAATAATGCGAGGAGAAGAACGGTGGTTCCTTTTCTGGAAAGGTGCCGCCATTCTCAAAGTTGACCAAGCCGTGGTGTTGCTGTTGCTGCTAGCTGCTGTTTCTTTCTCTCTCTTTCTCATATTTTCTTTTTATATCATCCCACCCAACATCCTCCTTCTCTCACAGCTTAGTCGAAAAGGGATTAAAGGCGTATAAACGAAGAAACCCGCGAGAGGGTTACCCTCGACGATTCGTTCTGTTGAAAAAAAGAAAAAAAAAGAATGACTACTTTGTGGCATGCTAATTCCTACCTGGTGGCGTCTCCAAGGTTCTTCCACCACACGATCCTGCGGTGCAGACACTCGTTTGACTCAAATGGATTCTCTATCTCTCTTTCTTTCTTATCTTTTCACTTTTTTTTCTTTTTTTTTCATTCTATCCTTCTTCTATTTTGCTATCTCAAACATTCAGAGATAGTAGTCGTTGGAATTTAATGATAAGTGTAATTTTCTAGACGTCTTAAACGAGAAACATTTCAATTCTTTTTTATCGATAATTATTAATCTTCCCACCTTCATTCCCCCCCATTTATTAAAGATAACAAATTATTGAAACGAAACGATTTTATAATCGATATCTAATCTATGTCGTATTCATTTTGTTTCATTTGTAAATGATTATCATTTTTCTTTCATACAATCAGGTTCAACCGATCTAATTTGTACCTGTGTTAACATTTTTATTATAGTTGATTTTAAGATCAGATCTTAAACTAACTGTTTTTTTATTTAAATTAATATGTGAATACGTAACAAATAATCATTACATTAAATAACATTGTAAATTCTTAAATTACGTGACCCTTTTTTCGTACCGATCATAAAAATGTTCGATGAAAAAATGGAAAGTATTATATTATAAACGATGATAAAACGATTCTTAAAAGAGATTATAAAGGATACTTGAGAACTCAATAAGAGATACTTTATACCCATAGCAATTTCATTTGGAACTTTGAATGGTAAAGAAGTCCAACTACCCCTCGAGAAAATAAAAACGGAAAGAGTGAGTGAGAAAAGAAACTTATCATTTGCATTCCCTTCATATTTTTTTTTAACATACGCCACGTGGCTGTCGTACGACGTCAGCGCGAGGTGCACGCGAATTTCGATCTCTTTTTCTTTTTTTCTTACGTTGCCGAGCCCGCGTGTGTACTTTGCATAATTTCACGAATCGCACGTACCTATAATAATCGTTTGCCATGGCCCTTCTTCATTTTACACACTTACCTAATGTCCCTTTCCTTCTTCCCCATACCCCTGTTCGATCTTATTAACATAAAGTTTTTTTTTTCGAAATAAACTACTCTCTCTTTCTCTCTTTCTTGCTTGTTCATTCGAATTTGTTTCCGAAGCAACGTGACACGTGTCAGACTTCCCGGAACGGATTCCAACAAATTTATTCTACTTTCCTCGCACACTGTGTGCTTTTTATTATTCCTAGTCTAATAGAAGGAAAGATCTTCCCCCCTTCGGTCCCCCCACCATATTTTTCTTTTTCTTTTTTTTTCTCGGGTTGATGTAATACGAAGAAGAACGAGAACATATATCGGGCACGAGCCTGGCACGCGTGTTTTCTCCTCTCGTAAATCCTTTCTGGAAAACATCTTTTACTTAAAACGCGTGGCCCCCTTCCCCTTATTGTTGTTGTTGAATCGAATGACTTTTAATTCCTTCCTTCCTTTCTTGAATTTTCTATTAAATATTGTCATGCTTATTTCCTCGTGCCATTGCATACGCACATACGCGCAGATACGTTTACATGCACACGAGTCTATTATGTTTGTAGATTAAAACGTTAAAATGATGATCTAATGTAAGATTGATTCATACCACCCATGACCGATGGATAACACGATCTATGAACGATGATTAAATATCTGGTTTGATTCATTCTACGATCTCGATATGTTTTTTTTTTTTTTATAAGATACAATTAATTAAAATATCGATATATTATGTCATACTTTGCGCATTATACATACATGGACACACACACGCGTTTTTATTACGTATGAAATATGTATAAATGACAATTAAGAATTGACGTTTACCATGATTGAAAGTGTAATCTATGAACGATGACAAAATGTGTCTTACTTGATGATAACGTCCTATTCTCAAAGGATATCATTTCTGAGATTGATTAAGTGCAATTATTGTTGATTAACCGATTGAATGGATCGCGTCACAAGATTTATACATACTATCGTTATTGATACTATTATAACTGTTACTTATCATTCATTCGAACTTGTTGTTACCATGATTTGCATCAATATAAATATATTTTTTATCATTTGTTTTTTTTCTTTTTCTTTTTTAGATTGAACGAACGACCGAAGGAAGGAAGGAAGTAAGCATAGTTAAATGTAAGTAACATCCCTTTTTTCATTTTTTTTTAAAAACATTAAATGAATGATAAGAAATGGATGATTTATGCCGATCAAGTTAAATATGTCGGCTACCACCAATTTTACTAAATTCAAAAAAAAATCTTAAAATTCTGCAAAATAATAATAATTTGGTTTTAAGCACATATACCTACCACTTTTATTAAAAATAGATAAATTAAACAAAATAATAACTAATCCTGACTTACCCGATATCAAATTGACAAAAGAAAACTGCAACAGAAACATAACAAAAATAATCGTTCCGGAAATTTGGCGTGCTAGGATTGTGATTTTATGGTTTGAGGAAAGTGGAAATGGGAAAGAGTTAAACCCAGGTATTTGGGAAAATGTGATAATGGGCATAGAAATCATAAAATAAATAGAAGAAAAACCAAAAAAATTATCTTAGTATTTTGCATTCATTTATTTTAGACTAGATTTGCATAAAAGTAATATAATAATAATAATAATAATAATAATAATAATAATAATAATAATAATAATAATAATAATAATAATAATAATAATAATAATAATTGCAATAATATTATTCAGATTCATGTCACATGTTCATACAAAATAATAATAATAATAATAATAATAATGTGATGTATAATATAAAGCACAATATAATAATGATATTAATAAAATTTATAAATTATATACATACAACTCTTAAAATCTTAAAAAGATGAAAGTACGACTGGTGAAAAGTGAGAGTGTAACCGACATAAATAACATTACTCGTCTTACGATTCGCTTTTATTTTTATTTTACTTTTGTTTTATTTAAATGAATATACGTATATATTCCTGTGACGGTCTCTATCGATGTCTCGATGTTAGTAAAAAAAGAAAATAAAATAGTTAGAAGCTTGGCCACACCCTAAACTCGATTACGTGCCTAACGTTGGAATCAATCAGATTGTATTCGAAAAATATCAGAGAATAAGTGTTTAGGGATATTCGAAATTACAAAATTCACTCGAATCTGCCCAAAATCTGTTTGAGTTGATATACCAAAAATTAATCATTCATAAACATATCCATATTCAAATTTCAAGACTTGATTTAGTACTTGAAAATTGATTTTTCGGACAGCAATCCTTATTTTCGATTTGAATTACATTTGTTGGGATATTTAAATTGTTGATGTTAGTTTGAATTTTTAAAAACATTTTACTCTCTCTTATTGTATTATTATACAATAATATATTATACTATTATATGATATATTGAAAATATTAAATTATTTATATACATATAGTAGTATATATAATATTATATAATACAATAAGAATTATATATGAAATGTTAACAATTAAATATTCAAAACAATATGAGTTCGAATTGAAAATGAAAAATTACTTTAATATGTTTATTAGACGATAAATTTTGTGGAACCCGACTGAGAAATCGGATAGGACGAATACTCGAGTTGAATTTGGAATTAAGAATACTCACGTACATCTAATACATGTTTTATCATCGTTAAGATTGCGCAAGTGTAGAATAGTGGTAAAGAATTGAGAAATTGTATGGGGTATTATTGATTATCGATAACCGGTGATTTGAATTGAACGATTCAATTAATTTTTTACGTACATCCATTCGGTGAACAGAGTAATCGCCTGTGAAAAAGGAAAAATCCTAAGTTCGAGTCCTTGATTTAAAAGTAAGGTTTAAACTTGTTGTGGACACATTAATATGAATTCTTCATTTAATGGTCACCGTCAAATATATGTGTTTGAAATATCGTTTGGGTTCTAACGTATATCTAATGCATATCTTACCGTTTAATGTTTATTCAATTAATTCATGAGGTAACTGAGAACATAGGTAATACATAAATTGAAATTCGAACTGTTTACTTTTACGTCTATACAAATATTATATATTTTTATTTTATTTTTATTTTTTTTTTACTTTAAAAATTAATGTTTTATAACATTTATATGACGTATCAAATTCATTTCACGTTTTAAATACTCCTTGCCTTTACATGAATTTATATATTACCAAGTTTGAAATAAATCTTGACGTAAAACATTTTCAAATACATAAAATTTTATTTTATAATTATTCAATACAGTGTACATTGATAACATATTTATATAAAAAGTTATTGAAAAATATTTCAAAATGGTGAAGCTTGTATCTCCGATAATTACTGAACAATTATAATAACGAAAATTTACAACATTTTTTTTTTATATATATATTATTACATGAAATGTGACATTATTTATCTTCTTTTTTTTCGGTTAGATACTTCGTAGAATTTTTATTTTTATTTTTTATAACTTTGAATTTTTAACAAAATGATCTATACATTTAACAAACAAAACAAATTATCATTTACACAAAAATGTTTAGACAAATTTTTCCCTCTTTGATTAAAAATAAATTGTAACTATAACGTTTTGTTTAAAGGAAAATATTCTACATTTTGTTATTTCCAAAAATTCCTGACTACACAATCAACAAAAACCTTTACCGTCGGATAGTATCACGGAAAACGTATATACCACAAGAACAACTGATATCTTCTCCATTTGTTAATATTTTAAAACAATTCTTATATAGATACATTAAAATCAATGCATTCAGACATCACTGTATCAAACAATGATAAAACAAAATTTATGTGCACTAAAATTGCGTCAGAAAAAAAGTAATCTTTCCATTGATAATTTTTTCAAACGCCAAGATTAGATTACCCCATAAAAAGATATTGACAGGGATACGATAACTTAAACCATACATTTTTTTAATCCGATAATTAAAAGCAGTAATTAGTTTGGTCATCAGAATTAATGTTTGGGAGAAAAAACGCAAAGTTTTACATATATTCGGAAGATATATATATACATATACATTAGAACAATGCGAGAACCCAAAATAACAAAAACAGTTATTATAATAATTAATATAATAACAATTTTATTTATATAAAAAGAAGAAAATTTTTTTATTAATAGAAAAAGAGAAAAAAAAAGAAACAGACTTTTAACGTTACCTACGATACCAAAATATTTTTCATTTTTATACAAGTAGAAGTTTTCTTTTTTTTTTGCACGTAAATCGCGTGGGTAGGCCAGAAAAAAAAAGAGTAAGATAGAAGAAAAGAATTTTATACGAAATAATATCCTTTATATACAACAAGTTTCTTATTAAATAAGTAATGAAAAAATACATGAAAAGAAAGTAAGAATGCCAAGATACAAGGGACAGAAAAAAATTAAAAAAAAAAATTTATAATTCTAAAGCAAGTTTAACCCTTTGAGTATCAAAGTTTTCTGAAATAATATGTGTAATCAATTTAAGAAGTTTAAATATGTCAATAATAGTTAAAATGTAAGATTAAGTGGATTATAAATTGAAATATTTTATTATTTAATTTTATAAACATAAGAGTAATAAAAAGGTTAATTAAGAATTGTTTAAAGTTCATATTTGATTATGACTGAAGTGATAAATTTCTTTGATACTTCAAGGGTTTCAGGATGCCTGCAGAAAAGTAAAGAAGAAAAATAAAAAAATATGAAAAAGTATTCCTATAATTAATAATCAACATTTTTCACCGTCTAATACTAAAAAAAAGTTGTATGAGTCCTTTAATCCTATCAAATTAATCTAATCCTAATTTGCCAAATTTAATTTCAAAAAATAATTATATTAAATAAAACAGTAATTTTTGTTATAAATTAAATAATAACGTTAAAAAAACAATAAAATAATAATGTTTCATCAAGTTCATTGATTATTTAACAACAAATTCGTTCGTGCAACTTTTCGAAAAAAGCATAGGCTCAAAATTTTTTACTTTTGAAGCTATTTTAAATTTTGAAACCTTTCAATTTTTTCTTTTTACTTTTTATTCTCTTATAAAAGAATAATTTTATAAGAATATCACATCTATCATAAGTAGAACAGCAACAAAGAAAAAATTTGTTCAGGAAAATTAAATATATTATTTGTTGACATAATTTTAAACTTTTCAAGAATTAAAACTTGTCAACATTCACCTTCTTAAGTGTATAATAATACAATGCGAATTAGTATCTTGCGTGGAATAACAAAAATATTTATTTAACAAGATAATAAATAATAATTATTTCGAAATAATTTTAAGACAAATCGTCATAAAATATATTGCAAAATTGGCAGTTAATACTGATAATTCACCGGATATCAGACATTGGGGCCTTTCAAATGTGATATTCAAGGAGTTCAATTACTTTTGAACTGACCTAATTCTTTAGAACTACAATTACGTTTTTCTGAAAAATAAAAACAAACGAAACAGACGTTTCACGATTATGAAAATAGAAGAAAGTAAATCGAAACTTACTTGTTAATGCAGAAGAAGATGAGAAAATTAATTTTGAGAAAATAAAAAATAAAAAATAAAAAATAAAAAATAAAAAGAAATTTAATACAAGAAATGCATACAAATAAGAAATAAGCAGGAAAAAAAATAATAATAAGTAAATAGTGGAGAAAATAAATGAGACAACGAAATAGACGTCTCATTTCTTAACTGTATTTTTCAGTGTCAAAATAAAATAAAAATTTCTCATCGCGGATAATCACGAATGTCAATGACGAGGCAACTATTATAATATGTCGATTTGAGAACAAATACAGCGTACTTTAGAATTACAAATAACGCGTTAATACTATTAATTGATATGATTAAACTAATTACAACGTAATAAAAAGAGATGTATCCTGGCATTCAATAACACTAATATAATAGTAGAATTAGATAATAGTATTTTAATAATATTAATTTGTCTAAACTAAAAAACCTTCTTGCAAATCTAATCTAATATCGAATAATATTACTTTTTATATTTTAATACAAGTATATTATTATTTCTAATTGTCCGTAAATATAGATATTTACTGTCGAAAATATAATATTAATGGTAATGTTATGCTATACTAATAATAATAATAATTATAATAATAATAATTATAATAATAAAAATAATAATAATAATAATAAAAATAATAATAATAATAATAATAATAATAATAATAATAATATAATAATAATTAAAATTAAAATAAGAATCAAAATCAAAAATTCTAAACGTCATGCACCGCTGTTTATAACCTATATGAATAAAAATCAATCAATATGACAATGCTATATAATTAAGTGAATTACCATAATGTCTATCATTTTATACGAATTAAAAATACGAATTAATTTGTTCATCCTACGTTAAATGTGATAACACGTAGAATGTTTACTTGCTTTGAATAAAATGTTTGAAAATGTTTGAAGTTGGATGACTCGTAATATTACCTAGTAATCAATCTCGCTTCTACTTTAAATAATACTTCAACCATTTAGATTTCTTTTCTCTCATACGTTTCTTAAGCTAGAATAGTCATCTGATAGGAACTTTCAGTATTGCCTAGCTCTCTGATATATTATTATTATTCTTACTACAAATATCTTTACCGACAATAATTCTTAAACTATTAAAAATATTAACTATTAATTAGGATTAATTAGTAAATTGTCCCTTAGAGTATCACACGGGACTAACTAATGTTTTTCTACACATAGACACGCTAAAAGACTACTTAAAATAATTTATAATATGAATAATGAAAATATTAATGGAAACAAAAATTAACAAACGAAATTAGAAATGCGATCGATAATCGTACAATTGTTGTTATTTTGAGAAGAGAATAATTTGATATACATTTAATAGAATATTCGTCTTTTACCATACAGCATTTCATTTCAGTCAAAATGTTGTATGCTTAACAACACGCGCACACCGTACGTATCATTGAAATCGATTGAATTTCGAATATCGTTCGGGATCGAAGATGAACAAAATGGGAGGAAAAGAAAAAAAAATCTATCATAGAATAAATTCACTTATGAATCTAAGAGGTCAGCCAGACACTCACCGGCTGTGGTGGTAGCTGTGCTGGTCGCAGCGGCCGCCGGATGTTGCTGCTGCTGCGACTGGAACATCGCCGTAGGATGAAGGAACAATGATCCATACATCATGCTTTCGTCAGACTGTTGCTGTTGTTGCTGCTGACTACTCGATTGATTAGAATGTTGTGGTTGCGTCTGTTGTTGTTGCTGTTGTTGTTGTTGTTGCACTGATTGCTGCTGATTAGTCACAATAAGGGAGGAGGTTGGAATAGTTGTCGTAGCACAGACTGGTTGCGTGGTGGTGATCGGAGCACCTGGCGTAGGAGGTACCAAACTACCCTCCTCGACAGCGACGCGGACCGAGTCAATGTGCCGTCGTGAGAAGACGTGTTCCTGAAGAGGTGATTTTGGTGAATACCGGACCGAGCAAAGCCTACACTCGTCCGGCCCGGTAGGACCGCGATGTGGTTGAACGGCTGAGCCCTCGGCAGGTAAACCAGCCGCTAACCTAGCCTTCTTTTCCTTGGCACGCGCGTTCTGGAACCAGACCTGCAACTCGTCTCCATTAGTCCGTAAGCCAGGCCTAAGTTTGATCCTGTAGTTAAGGATAACAGGAAAGTTCGAGGTAATTCACGTGTTCGGGTGTGTTGGGCTCACCTGGACGACGCGTTTTGGTAAACCGATCTCGCGGCCTAGCATCTCGCACTCGGCCATCGTAGGTGTCTTGTAATCCGAGAATAGTGACTTCATAACCTTAACTTGCGTCGCCGACATCTGCGTTCTGTATCTCTTTCCTCCGGATTGTCCGGGTGTTCCAGCAGAGATACTCGTGTTTCCGCTCGCGGCTGGACTAACCGTGCTACTGGCGTTTACACAACTCGCCGGGCCTTGCCTCGAACTTTGGGTGCTCGACGCCGGACTCGCGGGTCCACTCTCGTCATCCAAAAATTCTGTAGTCTCGCTCATACTATCGTCGTCGCCGCAAATACTACGTTCCGATAAATCCGTCAACGGGCCGCAATCGCTGCCACCTCGAAAGTGGCCGCTGTGTTGCTCTTCCAAGAGATTGCTCAAACCACCAAGGCTTAATTTTACCGAACGATTCAAATCGACCGATGGTTTGCTCAAATCCAACGGAGATTCTCCAATGTTAACACCGCTTTGATGATTAGACGACTCTTGTTTTCCGTTGCTGGCATGAGCTTGAAGCTCGCTGATGTATCGTTTCATTGACTCTTCGTAGTATTTTTTCAGTGAATTTTCCATATCCATCGAGTTAAATGGTGGAAATAGTGGTGGCATCATATTCGGAGTGCTAGGATTCGATGGTGCCGATTCCATTGATAATTCTTCGTCAGGAATGTTGTCGATGTTTACCTCTCCACGAGCAACTTGATCAGCGTGTTTACTACTCAAATGAGACTCCAATGCAGACTTTACCTTGAATAACGCCGGGCAGAATGGACATCGTTTATTAATCACTTGACTGTGAGCACGAAACTGGCCTTTGCGCTCACGGGCTCGCGTATTTTGAAACCACACTTGTACGACACGCTTCTTCAGTCCTACTTCTCGTGCAATCGTTTCCAACATTTTTCTCGATGGGTTAGATTCAATTTGATATTTTTGATAAAGGTAATCTAACTGTTCCGGTAATATCGTTGTTCTCAAACGTTTGTCTTTCGGTTGTTCGCTGTGCTCAGAATTAGAACGTGCATCTGTACCAGAGGTCTCATCGAAATCTTCGTATTTTCTTTTTCTATCTTGCATCATGGCAAGTAAAGGATGAGGAGCATCCGTCCCAGCTCCGGAAGTAGCATTTAGTGCTTGCTGTTGTAGTATTCCAAATGGAGAGTCTGGTGGATAGGCCGGTGGAAATAAGGACGGGTTCATGATATGTACTAACTGATGTTCGTTCCAAAGTTCAAATCTGCTAAATATCAAATTGCATTTGTCACATTGAAAGTTACCTTCTTTGGATTCGGTTTGTTGTTGTTGCTGCAATGGCTGTTGTTGTTGTTGTTGCTGCTGTTCCTGCTGTGACGCTTGATTATTTCTTGTAGATGTAGACAACGTTTGTGGTTGAAGTAAGGAAGAAACAGTAGCGTTCAACGGTTGCTGCAATTGCTCCGTTAAAATCGTCGTGTTGGGTGGATTGTTGGTGACAGCATTGGTAGTTGTTGTTGAACTGCTGTTACTATCTTCTGAGCTTAAAACAGCAGCAACCTGAGCTGCTGCAGCTTGAGCTTGAGCACTTCGTTTAGCATCTTCTTCTTTGAAACAATGAGTCTTCTGATGACGAATAAGTTCGTAATATCTTTGAAATACTAATAAACATTTCTTACATTGATAATTCAATCCCGGAGTTCGTTGAAATCGTCCAGTTCCATCGTCTCCTTCACGACCACCAGGTGTCACGGGTTCCGCAGCCGGTTGATTTTCGTACACTTTCCGAGCTTTTTGTCTAGCATTCTGGAACCAAACGACTATAACTCGCGGACTGAGCCCAAGTAATTTACTTAAATATTCCAAATCGTCATCTTTGGGATAAGCATTGTTCTCGAAGAATTCTTGTAGGACCTTGATCTGATAGTCGGTGAATCTAGTTCGATTTGCACGTTTTCCTGAACTACCGCCAGAAGAATTACTGCCGTTGCTGTTAGCTCCGAATGAATAATCCGTCGGTCCACGTCCTGGGCTTAATGATCTTTGCGGTGCTAATGCCATTGCTGCGATTGCACTCTGAACAACTCCTCCACTACCTGATGTAGGGCTAGCAAAATTCTGTGGAGTTAATTTTGGTGGTAACATAGGTGCAGTTGGTGCAGTTGTTGTTGAAGGGGGATGAGAGGAAACTTCGTGGTGGATACCTGAAAATACTGAGCTCATACTGAGCGCTGGAGAATGTGGTCGAGATTGATTGCCTCCGGAACTACCAGGTGAATGATGTTGCTCTTCATGATGCGATTGGCTTATTTGCTGTAATGTTTCGGTAGGTTGCGAGGTATCGAGCATTTCTTGTTTTATAGTAGATGAAGTATTACAGGATGTTGCCACTGGTGGTGGTGGTGGAGTCGCTTGTTTGTTTGGGCTTTTATCGTCCGATGAACTGTTTCCCGACGTACTCGAATTTAGGGGAGTAACCTTAGCTTCCCCAGTCTTTTCATACTCCTCGAGATTTAATGTAGTACTCGGTGGGTTGTTAAAATTATACGGACTATCCTTATTACGTTGTCTCTCTTTAAATAAAGTATTGCGGAACCAATGTTTTATGACTTTAGGTGGTAAGCCACTCTGAGAGGCCATTTCCATAATTTGCTCTTCTCCTGGAGAGTTATTAATGTCAAAGTGTGCTCTCAAAATTTTCAGTTGTTCGTCTGTTATACGTGTGCGTGCTCGTTTCTGCGAGGCTGCTGCATTTGCCTGTGGAATGGACAAAATCAAGTCCAGTCAAACTGATGTATTGTGATTGCAGAAAAGATTATTCTAAATTTGTCGAGTTTGTTAAAAACTTCTATTGCTGACAGAAATTTAAATACGATTTATGAACGTGCATTGAACATAAGATTAATGCAAAGAATAGCTATGCTCGAATTAAATAAAAAATATTTTACATGCTTAATACGGAAACTTGTGAGCAAGTTTCTTGAGTTTGTTTCTTACCGCAGCTGCTTGCTGCTGTTGCAAGGCGAGATGTTGTTTCGCAAGCAAATCAGCTTGAGCATTTATAGGAGTATAAGCCGTGGTTGCGCTATCATACGGTGGTGGCGGTAACATCATTGGAACCAAAGGTGGTTGAAGATTCATAGCTGCCAGAGCTGGTACATTTAATCCCAAGGGTAATCCCATCATGCCCATCATAATTCCTGGATATTGTTGCAATTGTTGCTGTAGTTGGGATGCTGCCATTGCATTCAAGGCTGCTTGCATTTCAGTCATTTGTTGAGCCAGAGTTAGTTGAGCATGTTGCTGTTGCTGTTGTTGTTGTTGTTGTTGTTGTTGTTGCACAGATTGCTGCTGATGTTGCTGTTGTTGTTGCTGTTGTTGTTGCTGCTGTTGTTGCTGCTGTTGTTGCTGCTGTTGTTGCTGCTGTTGTTGCTGCTGTTGTTGCTGCTGCTGTTGCTGTTGTTGCTGCTGTTGTTGTTGTTGCTGCTGTTGTTGTTGTTGTATAGGTTGTGGAACAGTAATCTGATGCTGTGTATTAGTAGGTACCACCGTTGGCGTGGAAGAATCAGTACTCGATACAGGAGTATTGCTCAACACAGGTGTTGTTGCTGGAGTTGTAGATGTTGCTTCTGGAGTTCTGATTATTTCTTGTTTTATCTCTATGTTATCTTCCTTGTCCTTTTCACACGGTTCTTTCTCCGAACTAGTGTCTTGTGGCTGAATCACTGCTGGTGTAGTACTTCTCGGAGCTGTTGTAGTAGAAGACGATGTCGCTGCTGTTACCACGACGCTCTTTTTTTCGTATTCGCATTTGAATTGTTGAACATATTTTTCAAGGAACTCGCGGGGCACTAAATCTCGATGAACTTCTTCGCAATGCGCTTTTAGTACCCAAACACTACTGAATTCTTTGTTACAATGTTGGCAAGTACTTCTAGTCAATTCGGGGATAACGTCGTCGTCCATGTTTTCTTCGATTTCTTGTTCCCTCTCTTGTACAGCTTGTGCAGCAAGCGCTTGCTTTTGTTGCTCTTGCTTTTGCTGTTCCTGTTGGGCTTGAAGGGCCGCAGCAGCTTCTTCTTCCTTTCTTTGACGTCTCTGATGATTTTCATTGAACTGCATCACGAGATCGAAACCAAAACTTTCCAAAAGATGTTTGTACATTTGTGAAGTCTTATGTCGAGGTTGGGTCAGAAGTTCATGAGCAGTTTGTGGCGATTGTTGCGTGACTTGTTGCAAATGTTGATGAGATCCTGCTACTATTGCCGATGAAGGTGGTGGTGTTTTGGCAGAACCAGATGATGCTAATTGTTGCGTAGCTGCTAATTGGAATAAAGCCAATGGATTGTTAAAGATGCAGTACAATTGTTGATGAGTGTTAAGTTGCTCTTGACTTCCACAAAGGGTGGTGCAACGAGGACAGGACAACATCGTGTTGGAATTAGTAGGAGTCGGTGCATTACATGGCGGACTGTTAGGGCTTGATGGATGTTCGATTAACGGACGACCAAGATCTACTTGTCCGGTTGCAGCAAGATCCGATATCTTACTTGTACGAGTCTGATGCAAAACGCTTCTCATATGAATATCCAGTGTACTTCCTTGAGAGTAAGAGACTTTACAGATGTTACATTTGAATGGTTTTTTATCTTGATCTTGTTGAGAATCAGGCGACTCTGTTGGACTGGCCGGTGGTACAACAGAAATTAGCGTATTATTGTTACCTTGTTCTTGCATCGTTCTTTTTAATTTATGAAGATGGCTAACGCTATTGTAATGTACCAAAAGTATATTCTTCTGAGTAAAACTTTCTTTACAAACGTCACATTTATACGGCCTATTAGGATCCAAATATTTTTCCACAGGATAAGACATTTTTTCACCTTTGCGATGCATTAAGGTTTTGTTGTGTCCTGTAAGATAACTTTGTCTCGTATAAGCAACTTTGCACCGATGGCATTTGAATTTTCTTCCTGGATCGTGATAGGAATCCTCGGCAATAGATTGACTGTTGAAATAATCCTCTAAAAGACGTTGTTCCTTGTGCATCGGGGGAGAATCGCTTGCATCGCTTTCCTCTTCGTCACCTCTACCTCCATCATCTTCAGTATTCTGATCAGCGTTTATGCCGCCCTGCCTTCTAAGTGCTTCATCGGTCAAAGCTTGAAGCAATGGATGCGCATGTAGCAAACTTTGCTTGTATTGTGCTACTTCGTCTTCTTGTAAATCTGAGTGAGCAGTTTCAACGTGTCTTTGCAAGGCTTGAACCGACCTAAATGATCTAGCACATAGCGCACATTTGGTCGCATCTCTAATGGCATGGTATTGAGAATGTTGTTGAAGTTTTTCTAATGTCTTGAAAGCCAAACTGCATTGTCCACATCTGTACTTGTATACGTGTTTTTCGCTAACCAAAGTTGGAGTATTTGTCGGATGAACTTCTCTATGATGTTGTGTTAGTTCTTCAAGTGATCTACAAACTCTACCGCACACTGTACACCGAGATATTTCCTCGGCTTCTTCGTTCCCAGTAGCAACAACGCGTTCATTTGTATCCTCTTCTTGATGCAATTTGCTCGTTATCGTAGGTGAAGATGGTTGCGTTGCCATTGCCGGAGTCATGCTACTTCGCGGATTGTTATTCAACCAATGACTCTGATCCACTAAAAGTAGCAATCTCTGGAGACCATCGGCATTTACCGAGTGAATTTGCATTACGTGTTTTTCCAAAGCAGCGCGTTCCCTGAAACCGTCTTGGCATAACGGGCACAACAATTCAGGTGGGGGTTCCTCCTTGACTACCTCGGGCTTCACTTCGGAGTCTTGAACGTGTGCTACTTGCAAATGTTGCTTTAATTCCTCTCGCGAAGTCGGTTGATACGTGCAATAGGGACAACTTATTTCTTCCTGATCATTCTCAGCGTCTCCTTCCATTATTTCATTATCATTCTCTGGCTCTTGTTTAACGTCGCTACCACAGTCGCTGCCTTCGTCACGTCGTTCTGAAAAATCATACCAAATTTCCAATATTTTCTTTTTTTTATACACATATGAACAAATAAATAATAGCAATATACCTGAACAATAGAAAATGATTCGAAAAAATTTAACAAATGAATATTAATAATTTCCCGATTTATCATTAATGCACAATCAATTATATTATATATATATATTAATTATAAAACGTAAAAAATGTAAAATTCACGACAAATGATAACGCATCAATTTGAACTTTCCAGCCTGTAAATATATCTTATGTCTCTTTCACTTTACAACATGGAAAATTGAACTTCGGCATTAACCGTTTAATATCGAACGAGCGCACAGGACAGCCATCCATTTTACGGTGATTCGTTTCCGGAGACATTAACTCGGTACGCGACGAGAGAAAGTAAATTATAGATAGTAAACTATGGCGGTGCTACGAAATAAAGTTCGTATTCAGTGTCACGTACGACTGCTTTTGTGGCGAAGCATATTTTCTAACTCTCATTAAAGTGATTACGCATATCGAAGAGGAAGAAGAAGAAGAAGTAGATGTAGAAGAAAAAGAAAAATTAAAATAAAGTGACTTTACCAGCGACAATGAACAAACTACATGACGGTCACATTTGCACACATATCTTTTATTATTTATTTCAAACGAGAACAAATAAAAGTAAAAGTATAAAAATAACATTTCTATGAACTACGTCTGAAGTTACGTCAAAACTACGAGCAAGTTTTGCATATGGTTGACGAAAATTCACCTAACAATGACCTCTCAATTTTAATATATTAATAATATAGAATTATCGATAGAAAAGAGAAGAAAAAAAAAGAAGAATACGCGCGTATCTCCATAATGTATTGTCCGAAACCACATTTTTATATCGGTCGGCGTCAGTTGTAACGTTACAAGGCAACTCAATGAAACGCGTGCTGCTCGTATATTTCTATAAATACAGGCCACTGATACATATAATAACATTGGACGTTGCGCGTATTACGGGCACACGACACGACCATATGCCGTACTAAATTACCGTAATCCTCATCTAATTATGAAATAATCGATAAGAGCGCATTGAATTCATTAAAGGCGTGATGCGTATACCAAAGTGTTTAATTTTCCTTCGACAAACAATATTTCTGATTTTGATCGGGTTACTTCAAAATTTCCATTATTTTTGAAATTCTTTGAAACGAGATATAGGATATTCCAATTATTTAATGACGTTAAGGAAGAAATCAAATACCCGGCGCAACGGTTAGACTCATGTAATATACATTAGCGCACTTACGTCAAAGAAATAGAATAGGAGTTTAAAACGGAGCATAGGCCAAGGATAATATCTTCATTTATGATTGTGGTATTACTTACCGTTGTTGGTATTGGGAATATTAGGTGTCGTCGGCGTGGTGGGACTCGATTGTTGCGTAGGTGGTACTTCAGGATCGCTTACTACTTGGAATACGTCACCGATGTCCGTGTGGGGTGTCTCGTTTCCTTGAATGCTACTTCTACGATGGAGCTGGTGAAGTTGCTCCATCTGAAGATGTCGAAACGAGCGTACATGTTGTAAAAGAGGTAGCCTGTGCCTAGCGCTAAAACCGCAAAGAGCACAGTGATACAGTTTCCCCGGTGTTGGTATATTTCCACTGGCATCTACAAGATGGCGTAGTAACAGTGTAGATGCTTCGTGTCTAGGAGTAGAAGAGTGTATTGCTAATTTGTGTGCACTGTTCGTATAATAATCACACGCGTGACAACGCAATTGTGCTGAGCTCGTAGGCGATGATATATATTTTAATTTCCATTCGTTACGCGGACCACCCTCTTTAACGTGATTCACATGTTGTAAACGTTGAAGATGCTTGTCAGTTTTACAATGTAATTGAAAGTTTGCTTTTAAATTTGTTTTGTAGGAACAGAGTTTGCAAACAAAATGTCCAGACATCACGGCCAGTATCTCCCCTTCACGAGTTCTCGTTCTGTCGGCAGCTAAATGATGGCTCAAGGATTCCAACGAATCGGATTCGAAGTTATTACAAACGCAACAATGGTAAAGATGAGAAGGATCTGTATCTGGCGGTTCTGGTGGTGGTTCCATACTCTCTGGGGAAAGACCAACGTCTCCTGCTAGGCCACCCAATGCACCCATATTTGTTAAACCACCCATTAATTCTGGGGGAAGTTGTGGTGGTAGTTGTCCGCCCGTCATCATTTGGATAAGGAGTGCCTGATTATATGCCATGTCCGCTAAAGCGTCTGCTGCATGTTGAGGCTTATCTAAACCACCAAGATGAAGCAGCTGTTCTAATTGTTGTTGGTGTTGTTGTGCCTGTTGATGATGATGTTGGGCTTGTTGATGAGAAGTCAGTGCCGAGAGTGTTTGAATGTGCTTCACGTTTTGCTGTAATACCAACATATTGTGCGTGTGTTTTTCACTGGTCATGTGTATCCTGAGATTACGCGCTACATTCGTCTCGTAGTTACAAACGTCGCAACGAAACGTAGGCTTGGGTTTTCCCTGATTCCCAGCTTGACCACTTAAATGCGGACTAGGATTTGTAGGATGATGAGGACTACGCGTTGGCATCGGTGCGTCTTGAGATGAAGATGGATTATTCGTACCAGAAGCAGCACCACCGCCTTGCTGAAGTTCTTGCATATTGTTGAGATGTTTATCACTCTGCATATGTATACTCAAATTGCCTTTAGTCGTGGTCGAGTAATTACACACTTCGCATCTATACGGCTTATACCCGCAGGTATAAGTTTCACCACGCGCAAGCCTAGGGTGAGGTTGACCTGCGATGCAATAGATACACGAGGTCTCCGTTTCCGGATGTTTCTCTTTCATATGAATTTCTAAGGTTTCTTGATATTTATAGTGCCAATTGCACTTTGGACATTTTAAAGTTTTACAAGAATTTCGACTGTGAATACCTGCAAGTGGTCCACCAGGACCTGCCAATCGACTGCTAGCTAATATCAACTCGCACTTAGAGCACTCAACACCACTCGGTCTACCTTGCATATGTTCCGGACAAACACCTATCGTTGTGCCAGTAAGAAAATTAGGTGGTTGTTGCGTCAAAGCCGCATAAGAGGAAGGTGAACCTTTTGTAGAAGTTGTCGGTGGTGGAGGCGACGTGTAATGAAGTGCCGCAGCATCGGGTGCTTTTGCCCAAGATGCAGGATTCACTTGACCACCGATCCATGACTGTTGTTGCTGATGTGTCTGATGATTGTAAATTGGATGATTCGAATGAGACGTTGATGTGTTCGGTGTACTCGAAGATGGCCTCTGGATCGTTGGTTGTTGCTGAGGGCTACTAGGAATACCTGGAGTACTTGAAGGCGTACTCGTCGTCGTTGGCGCTTCGTGATCAGTAGATTCACTGCGTTGTTGTTGCTGCTGATTTTGCGTTTGCGTCGGCGATGATTGGGTACAAGTCGAGCTCGTAACTGGTTCAAGAAAACTAACCAGCGGCTGTTTCCCCCTACCAACCGCCTGAATAATGGCTGACGCAGTCGAGTGCGAAAGTATCTGCCTTTCGTCTTCCATCAAACCTATTTGATGCTCGCCTTGGGCATGGGCGACAAAACTTTTAGCGTAGCCAAAGCTAAGCTTACAAATAAAACACATTAAAATGGGCTTCACGGGAACAGAAGCAGCTGGGGGAGGGGGTGCTGCAGGTGGTGGTGGTGGTTGCTTACTACCTTCTGCACTCCTATAACTGATAACACGATAGCTGTGCATTACCGGGAGATCTGGATTATTATGCTGCTGCGTAGATCTCTGTTGCTGTTGTTGTTGTTGTTGCTGATGATACGCTTGATGAGCATACAATCGTGATACATAATAGGCGTTAGCGATTTGAGGAAATACCAATGAGTGAGGCACAGAAACTCCACGACCGTCAACGATACAGCCGTCTGGTAAAGAATCGTCCTCGCTCAACTCGCTTTCACCCTCTATGATGTAGGCCGAACCGTCAGGATTGTAAACAATTTTTCCATCAAACTTCTCAACGTCTCCACCAGTCGGACTTGGACTTGGACTTGGTGCGTGTTGTTGTTGATGAGACTGAATCGATTGCATCGTTATCGTTGTAGTAGTTGTTGTAGTATTTGTATCTGCAATGGGTGTAGGTGTTGGTATTGCGTCGCGAGTGCAGGGTTCTGTGCCCGAGGGTGGACTAGCCGTGCGGGGGTGGTGGGGCTGATGAAGGGCAGCCCCTGCCGTCGGGGGGGACCCGCCCCCTCGACCCCCCTCCTCCTCCGGGCTCATCTCCTGCTTTCCTTGCGCAAACGAGGAATTTTGAAATGGCCCGCCGTGTTGAAGCTGTCGATGACTCTGCTGGACTTGCTGCTCGCTCTGCTGCTGCTGCTGCTGCTGCTGCTGCTGTTGCTGCTGCTGTTGTTGTTGTTGTTGCTGCTGCTGCTGCTGCTGAAGATGATGCGCTGCCACCAGTTGTTGATAAAGCTGACGTTGCCCGATTGCGTTCGACGCGTGTTGCTGAAGATGAGAGGGAGGAATGTTGTGATGTTGAAGGTGGTATTGGGGGGGATGGGGCTCACTGGAGGGCATCACCCCAAACGTGAGGCGAGCTCCAGCCTCACATCACCCACTGTGCTTGAGCTTACGTTTTTCAAAGTTTCACCTTTCTTTCTTTCTCCTCTCCACAAACTTACAATTTCTTTTGTTTCAACTCCGGATTCGGATTCTTGACTCGTTGCCTTTCCTTCTTCCTCCTCGTCGATAGACAGTTTGCTGGCTACCTCGTCGCTATCCCAGTTTGTATCTGTAACATTGAAGAAACAATCTCTATGTAATTGATATTTTGTAGAATAAATTAATCATTTAATATTATAATTGATATTTTTTAGAATAAATTAATCATTTAATATTGTAATGAATATTTCTTAGAATTAATAATTCATTTAATAACGTAACAAATTCCTAGTACATTGTTGAAAAATAAGAAGAATTAAATTGAATCACAAGGTAAGTCTATATTACAGGATAACAACACAATAAACTCATTCTTAAATTCGAATCTTACTCGACGTTAACTATTTGCAGACTCAGCTGTATTTGCGACCTATCGAACGAGCTTATCTTTCAATTGGATATCGACGAGTCTCTATGACCATTTCAGAATAACGTTAGAACGGAATAACGAATGACGAAAGTAGGTGGTTTCACGGAATGAATGCTTCTCTTGTGCGTGCTTAGATCAAAGGTCTTTCTTATTGTCCGCCTTCCACACGTTCTTCTCTTCTCTTCTCTTTTTCTCTTCTTCTATTTCTCTCCTCCATTTTTCTTTAACGTGAGAGACAAGAACCCATCTTATTCGCTACTGCAAACAAACGGTAAGGCCACGCGACCGTAACAGTCACGAAAGAATATATTCTTCTTCTATTTTTTGTTTTGTTCTTGCCCCTCAACTCTATCATGACTCCTAAAACTTCTCGAATGAATGAGATGAAACATTGTTGCAATTATTATCTTGCATTATTTCTTTTCCAGGTGTGTGTGTATGTTCCCACAAGTACAATCCAATTCTTGATACGCAAAGAATAATAATCACTTCATCTTTCGTTCTTAAGATTTAACGAATTATAAACTAATATAGTGGGAGTATGCGTTTGTATATATTCGCATGTAAAATAATTGAAAAAAAAAAAAAAAAACAGAAAGATAGTGGAAGAGATCTTTCAACGTAACTTCCCTGTTTTTACCTTTCAATCTTTTGCCGTTAGCTAAAAGGGGCACATATCTTTGGACATTATGGTAGAAACTCGTACTGCATTACATTGACTACTCTGCCCTTTTTCCCTTTCCTTTTCTTCCCCATCTTCCTTCAACTCCTCCTCCTCCTTCTCTCACCGGTCCATCATCACCACGGTTATAATTCCGCAGTGCAAAGTCCATAATTCAGTGAGCATATCCCCGTGGCCATCGTTTCTCACAAACGATACCATTTTTTATAATGACTACTACTACGACGACGACGACGACCGATCGTTTTTCTTTGGATTATCGTCGATCTACGAAACTGTATTACATACGAACGGATATGATGATCGGGGCTAGGCAAAATTATTCGTGCGCGGCCAAACCGATGAGAGCAAAAATATTGTATTAACCTACATTTTATTTATTTTACACGTTCACACATTTTTCATGCCAACTTTACTGATTATTTATCATTAAAATCATATTCGAACTAGGACAAGATTTTTAAAAAAATTAACGAAATTTTATTTCTTTTTTACATGTTTCATCAAAATTTTACACATGACAATTGTATATTTACCGATGTATGTATGTACTATGACGCGGTATATTTTCTTTCATGTCGTCTACTTAAGAAGCGTGAATTTTTCTTTTTTCTGTGATATTTTTCTAAAAGATTTTAGTGAGAAAGAGAAAGGGAGAAAGAGAGAGAAAAGAGTACATACGTAAAATGAGATTAGAAATACAATGAACGAGCATAGGCTGGAAAAGAACAAACACAAAAGCGTTGAACTTTCGGGATTCGGGCATGTTGTGTAACCGAGAACATCTGCCAATCTGGTAACACCTGCCCAGCTCTTTTCTATTTATTGTAGATTCGATAGAGAACGAACCTTCTATCTCTAGGCTTGTATGCTTTCTTTCCTTTTTTTGCTCTCTCATCTCACTCTTTTTCTCTATTTTTCTCTTTTATATTAGATTCCACGAAAATATAATGATTTCGTTTTGATCAATCATAGGACCGGTAGGTTTACTATCAAAAACTTTTTCTCACTGACATCATTTACAAAATCATCGAATAATAAATCTCACCGCGTGTTGTTTATCGATTAACGTGAATTGTACTTTTTTTTCAATCGTTTGTTAAATCGTAGGAGAATAACGCATATCAAAGAGTCGACATTTTGTATTACGTTTTCTACTCCGTATATTATGTAATACATCAAGAAATATATATATATATATATTTAATAATTATGTATATATTATTTACATAAGTATATATATATATAGTATATATATAGTATATATATAGTATATATATGTATCTATATTTATGTAATTACAGATTAGGATTGCAGTTATCTGCTTATTACAATGTTACCGCAGTTGCTTTATAAGGTGCAGGTCAAATCGATTTATACTTTACGTAATAGCTTTGCTTGACCATTCCTGGTATCGCTAACAGTGTTGCTAAACTGTTAAATGATCCGAGTATATGAGGGATATTTAATGTCGAACAATTGTGCGATTTTAACGCGTCACAGATTAGAATGATCAATCTTGTCCTATTATTTTTTTTTTCACTTCTTCTTCATTCTCCCTCACTTCCTCACTCTCTTGGATTTTTTTAAATTTAAATACAAAAGAGAACCAGAAATGAAATGAATAATTACCAAGTTTGGTAGAAAGTATGACGCAGGTGGTTGCTGATAATTTGTAGGAAGAGGAAAGAATGAATGAAAGAAAGAAAGAAAGATGAATCTTCTCAATGAGGTAACCAAAGAAGAAGAAGAAGAAGCAGCAGCAGAAGAAGGAAGAAGAAATTCTCAATGACGATGAGGATAATGATGATAATGATGATGATGGGAGTTAAACATTCGTCGAACGACCGCGAGCCAGTGTCCATCTTTTGTTTGTCCCATCGTTTCACCGGAAACCGAACCGATGGGTGTAACATATATACACACACATACACACATATGTATATATATATATATAGAACATATTTGAGTGGATGGCACTCACGAAAGCTCCCTTTTGTTGTGTCCTCTCCGACGGCAAGAGAAAATAGTGGGCACACACGGTTTATGAGGCGTTTTCGGGGCCCACATGACGACGATCGTTCGTTCGTTCGTTTTGGTAACCGATCGTGCCCCATAAATGAAAAAAAAAAGAAAATGTATGGAAATAAAAGAAACGCAAGATGCGAAGAGAAGAGAAGCCGGAATTATTATGGACAGGTTAGCCAATTATCTCGTACGCGTCTCGTTATTTATTGAATGTATATCGTGTCTTACTAATACTACTACTACTATTAATACTACTACTACTACTACTACTGCTGTTGTTGTTGCTGCTTATATTACTCAGGCAAGTTCGCGTGTCGAGGCGTGTAAAAGTGTGGCAAAAGGTAGGAACCACGCGAAACTAATTTGAAGTGTCCACCCTAAAACATCTTTGAAAACCGGAAGCGGAAGACCGATCTGTTTCTTTTTTTTTCTCTTTCTTTCCGAGACATCGAAAGTATGCTCTTTTTTCTGATACAATATTTGTAATACTTTGTTCTTTTTATTTCTATAAGTGGTGGTATTATTCTTGTAATGTTGTTAAACATGTGACAGTTTCTTCATGAAATATTATAACACGTTTCTGTACGATATTCTAATTCTAAATGATAAACCATTCGTGTTGAATATATTGTTATTGGTCGGATAAATAGATAAGAAAGAGATACATAAATTCTATTGCAACGCAAAGAAAAAAAAAGAAAATACAGAAAATCATATACCAATATTTTGTATAACTATTGTCAAATAGTTGTACAAATAGAAGTACACTGACGTGTATCTTCAAATATTATTACACATTGGTGTAAAATATTATATTTTCTAGATCATACTAGAATCCAGTATAAATAGATGGTGGCGGTGGTGGTGGTTCATGTTAATAAGCAACGATTAAATAAATTCTAGTACAATTCTAAACATATACTAATATTTTTCTACAGTACGTGGCACTTCTTCATCAGTTGAGAATACCCGTTGATCGATCGTGATCACAAAGATTGCTAGAAGACGTTATGGGAAGAAAGAAAGAAAGAAAGAAAGAGAGTGAGAGAGTGAGAGAGAGAGAGGGTCTTTGAGTTTCTCGTGGATCGCGAACGTAATTTACGTGCAACATGAATCCACCGTAACGCTTAATCCTGCGGTGGAGATGGCGATTATGAAGTTAGGGTCCGGTTAGAGGTGCCGAAGAGATGAAGTGGGGGGCTAGGAGGGCCTCGTGAAGAAAGAAAGAGAGAGAGAGAGAGAGAGAGGAGGAGGTTTCTTTGTGATATCAATTAAGTATGATTTGCCCACAAGCTAAGAGGAACGTTGCTTTACGCGCTACCCTTCGATCATCATCTCCTTTCCTTCGGTATATTTTCATCTTCTTCTAACCTTTTCTATCTCCTCCAACTCCTCCACCTCTTCATCCTCCTCCTTTAACCCTCATTCACTCTTTTTTATTTTTTTTTCTCTTTCTCTCTTTCTCTCACCCCTACTACTACTACGGTAATCCAAGGTTTAACTCATTCCCTTATAATTTCCTTATAATTTCTTCCCAATGCACCGTGAGAAGAAACTTGGATGTAACGTTAACGCACATGGTAACCAGAAAGGTCACACACATTATTGGATCTTCGTTCAATCTTCGTTCTTCCTGGACATCCGGTCTAGACGCTAGTTACAACGGAAATCGACCTAAACTTTTACAAATTATTCTAAAATTTTTATTGTTCTTGTTTTCCTTTTACTTAATTTTTATAAATTCGAATTAATTCGATTACATGATATTTTTATAGTATTTACGTTATCAAACGTTAGGTATTAAAACTATTAGAATATGTAAGAGTACAAGAGAAAGTTCCATGATAAAAAAAAAAGAAGAAGAAGAAAATTACGGAAGAAAATAAAAAGTAACGAAAACTCGCTCGAAATTAATAATTATGCTTGAACGAAGGAAAAAGAAAAGAGAAAAGAAGAAAAAATATCGGCCAAGGAGTTAATGACATTTAAATTTGAATTTCAAACTAACCGAAACGACGACTCGGTGTGCTAAAGAGGAAAATATTATTATTATTATTTTTTTTTTTTAACGCTTGCTCGATACACGCTAGCGTTTTATTTCATATTCTAACCTAAAACTATACTTATTACTAACATAAGTGTCGTACAACATGGTTATGTCAGTAGTCGTATTATTCTGAACGAACGACGACACTCTCATCATTCCAAGGGCAAGAAATTCGTTGACCGAACACATACCCTCTGATGTATAATGGTTCCAAGGGGTTGCAAAGTGTACTACTACTACTATTCCGGGTGCGTTTTCAGTGTTGGTAGGAAGTGTGCTGCTTCTTTTTTTTCTTTTTCTTTTTTTTCACCATAGAACGAACGACGAGTACCACCAACGTTGACGATGACGACAACGACGAAACGACGACGACGACGACGGCCAACATAGGGGTAGTAGTAGCTAATGACAAAATCAATGCGACATAATTAGACATGGCGGCTACCCTACCCCCTTTCTCCCTAACCCAACTACCAACCGATCCATCGCGAGTTACCTTTCTTTTTCTATGTTCGTTCTTTAACAGAAAAAGGAATTATTGCAAAAACATTCCTTAATGTGATCGATATGAGGCTTCCTTTCTCTTCTTTTACTCCCCCTTCCATTCTCAGAAAGTTGTCCCATTTGTTTGAAAAAGATTTATTCTATTTCTTTTTTATATTTGTAACAAATACATTTATGTTTGATCGTCAATATTAACAAAAAATAAATCAATAAAATCTGATATCAATGATACAATATAAAATGCACAAATATAAAATGAATATAGAAAAGATCGAAGATGAAAGTGAAGAACGGAAATGACGAAAGAAGGATGACTTATAAGTATTGAAGAAACTTTGCGATAAATCATTGGAAGAAAATGGTAGTAGTCAAAGTCGATAACCGCGAAAAAGAGAAAGAGAAAAACAATGAAATAGAAAGAGAGAAAGAGAGAGAGAGATAGAAATAACTTCGATTCCATAAGCTATGTGTGTGTTCGGAAGAATAAACGGTTTTACGGCGTGTAGCGCTACGCTAAGCTCTAATTATACCTACGAACAAAGGGCCACTCTCGCAACGACCTACACGTAAGGTTGGAAAACATTGATGAACGTTGTTGTATGTGTGTACCGACTGGTTTTGCTATAAACGTTACTTGGACAACGATGACCACTATGGCTGTTCTTTCTACTACCAACTCACAATACACTGTGCATCAAAATTTGTTATTAAATTATTTTTCAATTTTTTCAATATATTTTTTAATAATATTTATTCTATTTGATTTGAAATTTGATGAAAAATATTAATTAAAAATATTTATTTCTCTTACCCATATTAGATCTATTCAATCGTGACGATGATACGTTACTGACATTTTCGTTTCTAATTATAATATATGTAATATTTGTAAACGTAAATATAAAACTAAGAGATATTTAATATTTCCTAATGAGAGTTATATATATATATATATATATAGAATACTAATTGCCATTATAAATTGATTGTTTATTATTTGAAGGATTTGATTAGTTTTGATAATAATATTGTCCTATTGTTTTTTTTTCCTTGACAAAGTATTTAGATTTAAATGATGTTTTGATATTAATATAATATAATATTATAATTAATTAATTAATTATAATATTTTTATATTAATAATATATATTAAATGATATTATATATAATATATAACATTTATATTACTATTATTACTTATAAAATATATTAGAGTAAAATAAAGAATATATTTATATATAAGCTAATTATTTATTAGCACAAGAAAAACTAAAAACTAAATTTACAATTTGTTTATCTAATAAAATGATTTCCTTGGATCTTCGGGAACTAAATTTTGTCAAAAGTTAACGAGAATATTAATAATAATAATCACGTACTAAAACATAATAAATCGTAGATAACAAAAGTAACCTAACAAAATGTTTAAACTCAATTGAAACATTCTATCTAAGTCATGTTCTTTTACAAGTTATCTCCTACAACAACAATAACTACAACTTACAACAGCAACAATAACAATAAAAACAACGATTAAGACGAGAAGACGACTTATAACTCGTTAAAACCGAACGAAATCATTGACGAGTCTTTCGTCGCTTCAAGATGACGATGATTAAGTGCATTACGACTTTTGCTGAGATGTCTAACGAGCGATTGAGACCTCGCCTTTGCGTTCCAATTGTCATCGCCTCGTTATTTCTTCTCCCCATCCTCCCCCCTCAAACCCCACCCCACCTCACCACCTCTCTCTCTCTCGTTCCCTCTTAACATCATTTTAACCTCCTTCTCTCTCTGATTTTCTTTATTTCTTTTTATCTTTCTCGACACAACCGTTAACTTAGAGCTAAGCACACAACGAGATTCCATCAAAAGATTCAGATACAAGAATCTATAATTGTTTATAACAATCTAGTGCAAACGATTCTAGCAATGTGTCGTGTTGTTTATTGCAATTTTCTATTGGAAATTCCTTTTATATAATTGTAAGGTATTCGAGTAAAAAGATAAAAGGGAACAAGCCGTGTATAGAAAATCGTTAATTTTAATTAATAGGAATGATAATAAAAAGAAAAAAAATGTTGAAGTGATTGAAAGTATTTCAATTCTTCTTGATGATCACATATATTGGTTGCTATGTTTCTTTTACTTTACTTCTTCTTTCTAGTTTGTTTGTATTTGTTAGTTAGGTTCGGATGTATATGACGTAACCGATCCCCATTGCCTATCTAAATCAATGGGTGATCCTTTTCTCGGTTGCTCGTTAAGTTAGTTCGATCGAATGATCTTTTTTTCTCTCTCTCTCTCTCTCTCTCTCTCTCTCTCATTCATTTACTTCCTCAATGTGCTGCTCTAATAACTTGGTTAACGACTTATTCGTATACTAATCTCTTTACGCACCATACACGCATGACTGAATATATATATTTTAAATTATTTCGAAAGACACATGAAATAAAAAGGAAAACAAATATATGAAGACGAGAAGGTACGAGAATGAAAAAATAAAAATAATATTTTATCTTCTAATTATAGAAACACATTGGAATGCAATTCATGCTTGACTAGTGGGGATTAATATCCTTAAGATAAATGTATTGAATAAAAATAAAAATTCTATGAGAGAAAGGAAATAAAAAAGGAAGATTCATGATTGACTCAATGATTTAAACACGATGATTTAAACGGTATAGCAAATTAATCGAGGACGTCGTGTATGAACATAATCGTTACTGTATTTATACATATATATATGTTGGAATAGATTGAAGTTATTCTTTCTAAAAGTAAAAGAATGGGATTACGATTTGTAAACTTTCGAAGATGATTTCACCTGTCTGACGAATTGAAAAATAAGATCGATGTTTTTATGTTCTTTATGATGTTTTTTTCTATTTTTGTTTTTTTGTTTTTTATATCTTTCTTCCTCTTATTCCTTACTTGTATTCGTGTGTTGGGTGTACCAGTGTTTTGTACACTAAACCGTTCAATGAGATAGATATATCGAATTATTAATTTAAATTAGATTGATTATTGTATTTATAAAAGATTAACATTATTTTATTATAATCAAAATTTCTATTTTTTCTCTCAATTTTTTTTTTCTTGAGGCCATAGATAGATATCAGCTACAATAGAAAATAAAATGATGGATAAAGAGGTAAAATCGAGGTCGTTAGACGTTAGGAAGAATGTTCGTCGTTTGAGTTGACAATGGAAAATCAAAGTAGGAAGATGTAGGAAGTGCGAGAGAACCGAAAGAATGGTCGTAGATGAACGGATTTTATAAAAAAAAAAAAAAAAATATAAAATATATATCGCAGACCGATTACAAGGAGAGCTTGCATGAGAGAAAAATAGAGTGAAAAAATTGATCTGTAAAAGAAACTTTCAAGGTGAAATCTTTATAACGTGTGTTGTACTCTAAGAAAAAAATAATAAAATAATATATATATATATATAATGTTAGATGTTTAAATCATTAGCAATGAACTTTTGAGTTCCTAATGCCAATTAATAATAATAATAATAATAATAATAATAATAATAATGTTTAGACCATTCAACATTTATAATATTAACATTGATTAAACATTAACCGTATAAATGTGTGATTGATACGACAAATATAGTCAAAACAATAAAATTGAAAAGATGA
Organism: Polistes dominula; assembly: GCF_001465965.1. The sequence continues at coordinate 4,721,922 of NW_015148971.1, read as the reverse complement.
TCATCGGTTGGTTGAATAAGAAAAAAAAATTGAATTAAAAGAACAAGATGTAAACTCTTTTGATAAATTTTTTGTTGATCAACCAATAGCGTGATCTTGGCATCTTGTAGTCATAGTCGTCATCATAATCATAATCATCGTTATAATCATCGTTATAATCATAATCATTATAATCATCATTGAGCTCGCTCGCTCGCGCGCGTAAGCACGAGTTTCTCTCTTCTTTATTGTCCCTGCTCGCAAATCAGATATGCGGGTACATTGTCTGCTGGAATTATTACTAATTACTCGAAGGACGAGCAGCAATTGCGACGACGATCGCGACTCTTCAGAAGACGCGAGCCGCTTCGTGGAAACGCTTCAGATTGTTCTCTCACGAGAGAGAATGAGAGAGAGAAAGAGAACTTTGTAAACCAATCGTTGGGGCTCACACAAACACAATTATTTTGTTAATCTTCTCATCAGAATTAATCTTACATACGTTTTAGTGTTTGTGCGTGTGTACGACTAGTTTCTTTGTATGATTTATTTGTTTAATTGTTTTTCAAATTATTCGTGTATTTTTATTTTATTTTGTTTGTTTGTTTGTTTGATCGTCGCGTGCATCGTTCAATTATTTCTTTTTTTTGTCTAATGGATAGTTTGTTAATGTTTTTTAATTTAATTTTTTATTTAGATGTGTTAATGATGGAAATATATTCGTCGATATTTAAATATTCTTGCATATAGTGTTAGTTTTGCTGCGTGGGTGTATCTTTTTTATACGATTTATTTGTTTTATTATTTTTAATTATTTTGTGAACAAGACATTTCGTAATTTTAGTTTTTGTACTGTAGTTCATTTGTATGCTTATTTTTTTTTTGTCTATGAATATTTAGATGTGACGATGAAAGAAATACTCATAATTCTTGCATATTTGCATTATTTTTGTTAAATGTATGAAGTATCTGATTCTATTTTCAAATATGATTGCATAAGATATTTAATTATTTTCGAATGATCGTAAATAATATGGTGGGATTCATCTGTTCCTTGATTAATTATTTCTTTTTTTTTTTAATGCAACCCATAAAATATAATTTTATATTATATTTGTGCCCAATGGTAATTTAGAATTAATCAAAAGTTCGTGCATAGTTAAATGAATATTTCCAAAATAAATTTTATAAAAATACAATCAATTATGCATTGTCTAACACGATAAACGTAGGAACTTTTGGTTCATCCTAATATAAGTATACATTTGAATTTTTTCGTTATTATTAATTCACGCATCTCATTTGTTCTCGATCCTCAAGAATTCTTATTCGATCTTTCGAATGATCGAAAGTCGCCAGTCACCGAGCGGAACGACGACAAGCTTTTTGAACGTCTCTAACGATCGATGACGCGAACTACGGCGTGTTGCTGCTTGCTCGTGATGAGTTCCGGCTCGTTTCAATGAGAAAAAGAGACAGAATAAAAAAGAGTAAAAAATAAAAAATAAAATAAAGATAAATAAAAAGAAAGAAAATAAGAGAAGAGAGAAAGAGAGTCTGTGTCGTCGCACCGTAATTATTTTAATCGCATCCTTATCTTATCGCACCACCTTGCATATGTTTTTCTACGTTTATACACACCGGTGTCAAGAATAAAAGGCAGAAAGAAAAGGAAAAAAAAAAATTGGAAGGAAAAGAAGAGAAGATACGAACACGGATGGATAAATCGAGTTAACACAAATGGGATCTTTCCTTTCTACAATTTCTTTTTTTTTCCTTCATCATCTTTATTCCAATTTATATTATCGTACGCGATTATTTTATTTTATTTTATTTTATTTTATTTCATTTTCTTTTCTTTTTTTTTCTTTTTTATATCTCTTCGCGATAATTCTAAGATAATGGGGTGTAATGTTTGTAAATCACCTTGTTAAAAGTTTTCTTTTACACTTTTCAACGTTTTTTTATCTCTGTTTTTTTTTTTTTTTTAACAGAAAAAAAATGATGCAAAGTAAACTATACTTTGATGGTGTACTATAAGAATAATCGATAGATCGATCGATTTCTTTCTTACTTTTGAAAATCTTTGTTTAAATTTGATTATCAATGTAAAGACTAAAATTCAAGATAAGAATCAAACATTTAAAATATAATAACCAAATTAAAATTATAACAATACACGTAATATTATTATTTCGAGTTATCATTGAAACATGATCGAAATGAAGAACAAATGAAAAATAAATCAATTTTATACGAGCAAAGAGGAAACATCTCATTCGTTGCAGTTCAACCAAAATCAAACCAAATCAAAAAGAAAAGAAATAGAAAATAATTGTAAAATTGAAAAAAGATTTTGATTTTCTAGTTGTGTGATGGTCGCGCGATTAAAAAAAAAAAATAAAAATAAAATAGAAAGAACCGTTGTAGAGAAGAATTCCACTTTGATATTAAATTCGACTATCTTTAACGTTTCTTTGGAAGTACATGGGACACCCGGTTGGTCGTGCTCTACTAGAGCGACGTAGATACAAGCCGGATAGGACGGATATTCAATTATTCATATACTATTAGCCACCGCTCATATACCGGGTGTACAGCAGGGATTTTAAATAACCTTCATTCGTTTCTATCTTTCTCTTATTCCCCTCCCCCTTCCCCTTTCCACCACATATATATCTTTTATTAAAGATAAAACAAACTTTTCTTCAACACGTTATCTTTCCTCATTTTATCTTCTCTAATTTTTGTTTGTTTGTTTATTTTATTTATACCAAAAAAATTACCCCCCACTTCCCATCAAACAAACTCAGAGACACATACGTACACACATGTGTATATATGCATAGATTATAAGTGTGTGTGTGTGTGTGTGTATGTATGTATGTAAAGGTAAAAGAAAATGTAATATACCTGCTTACACGTCGTGGGCGACCAGTCGAAGAAGGAAAAGAAAAAAAAGAGATAGGGAGCAAAAGCGAGGGTAATGGACGATGAAAATAAAGCGAGAAAACGCTCGACGACAATGCCCAACGATAACGGTCTCCTCCGTGTCAACGATCGACGCGTTCTACAATGAGTCACACACTTGCTACGATCGCGAACGAGTAACGACGAACACACCGGTGTTAACTCCAATTCCTCTCCTCTCCTCTCCACTCCTCTATTTTATTCTCTTCTCTTGTCTTGTCTTCTCTTGTCTCTTCTCAGATCGATCGATCGATCTTTATACACCTTTATTCAACAATATATTCCTACAAACTTATCCCATTATTATATATATACATATATATTATAAATATTACATTAATAATAATACATGTTATATAACGTATAATAAATTATTATAATTTATAATACATTATTATAATATAATGTATAATATATTCTATAATATATACTACTATATAATATAAATAATATAATAATATACTATA
>NW_015148971.1:4681908-4704084 GCF_001465965.1 Polistes dominula | reverse complement strand
GGGAGGTACCAAACAAGTCGGGATATAATTAAATGTTATTTTTTACAGTCAGCAAAATGACAACTAGGTCGAAGGAGAGTAGTTAAGAAGAAGAGGTATATCCAAGAATCGAAATGCTGATTTCGATGATCGACGTGGCGATCCCTCACACCCCCTTACCCTTTCCCCAACGATATTCTTCCTTTCGGTTACGGTTACGAATTAAGATTCAAAAGGTACACTGATTGGGAATAAAGAATGGGTACGCGTGATTAATGATCGACGACGAAGGATCGTGAATTTTCTCGAGTTATGTGTGTCCCACCTTTTTGAATCAATCCCTTCCTATCCTTTTCCTTCTTTTATTTATTTTTTTTTTTTTTCATAACTTTTGTCACGTCAAATGGTCGATCTATCAAACCTAAATGTTGTCCGATAATTAACATCAATTATTATTATTATTATTATTATTATTGTTGAATAAAATATTTATAGTTGTATGTATTTTGTTTTTTTAAATTTCCTTAAAGAAAATCTTGGAAACTAAACCTAAATGTTGTCCGATAATTAACATAAATTATTATTATTATTATTGTTGGATAAAATATATATAGTTATATATATTTTGTTTCCTTTTTCCTATTTTTGTTTAGATTTCTTTAAAGAAAATCTTAGAAACTAAATTGTATTACACGAAGAACGTGTTACAACTGCACCTATTTGTGCTCTCCTCCCATCGAAAGGAGAATCTATTACATATACAACATACAGTTGCATAAACACACACACACATATACTTTCCTTTAGAGAAGCGCGAGCGCGTCGACGACTCGTGAATCGAATTCCACGAAAAGGCTCGTAAAGTCCGATCTATAATGTCCCTTTGTATCGTATCGTACCGATAACATGCCTCGAGAGAATCACGTTGTACGTAAGGTAACATACCTATATTTTTCACATGTGGAGGGTCGAGTCAACAGAGACGCGGGAAATTCAAATCACACACAGATACATTTACATATACATTCGTACAATCATCCATACGTAATCTCATTAAAAACAACGAAATGCAGGTGTCCACTTTCTTTCTTTCTTTCTTTCTCTCTCTTACATCCCTATTTCTCTTTCTTTCGTGGTGAATTATTCATGGGATTTTCTTCTCTTATGTAAGGATAATTTTTAAATTCTTATATGTTTATGTTAATTTTATATATTTAATCTTACATACTATCATTATATAATATAATACTTAAATGATTACTCTTAATAATTATAAGCATTCTAACATCTTTCAGTAGATGTTAGTAAAAGAATATTTGAAATGATGCAACAATAAATAAAAATGGACAATAGTTTTCTTTATTTTCTTTCATTCTTTTTTACAATCAATCGATTTATATACTCCTACGACATAAAAAACAATACACATTTCGTAACCTGTCATAAGCTGCTGATCTGCGTGATCAATTCCAATCACGTTCGACGATTATTATTTTATATTTATACTTCCGACACCACAGCTCATCATCATCATCATCATCATAATCATCTTCATCAGATTGCTTTTAAGAAAATGATACAGGCGTTATATGTTCTCACGACACTTTTTTCTTAATCCTTTTCCTCTTTCTATGTTTTTTAATCTTTCCTATATACTCTTTTTGGGTAGAAATTTTTTGCGTTTATGTTTGTCGTCATTATTCGCACGATCACGATCGTTTTAAACGTGGATATCGTTTAAAAACGTGCTACGAAACTTATTACTTATTATGATGGTTAATAGGTGGCCGAAGTTGCAAAAGCCATCGTTTAATCGAGGAACCTTGTCCATGGATATCTCATAAAATAAACGGGGCAAAATTCCACAACGAGCAATATCGGCTTCTTATTAATAACTCGATAATTTAGAATTCGATCTTGTTCAAGTCTTTTGATCCTTGCAATCTCTCTCTCTCTCTCTCTCTATATATATATATATATCTATCTTTTTCTCGTGTTACGTTTTATTCATCTTTTCACAGTCTCATGGGAAATGAGTTACGAGCATACTCGTCTACGACGTTCGTGTAACCCTCCCAACCACAATAGCGAGCTAATAACGACGATGAGAAAAGGATCAATGTATATTCTATGTATATCTTTTCTCTGTTGTGTAAGTATTTATGTATCTATATGTGTATATATATATGTATGTGTGTTTGTATGTATGAATATAAAACCGGTCGTACATCCGGAAAACGTGAACCTTCTCCTTCTCGGTAACATTGTCAACTTTTACTAATGCAAATCTCTTTCAATGATACGAGTTTTTTCCCCCTTTACCTCCCCCAAGATATTACCGAATAAATATATTACATTCAAATTAGATTGATTATAATTTATTAATTTTTTTTATAAATTCCTTTTCTAATGTGATTAATTGAATTAATTATTAAAGAAAAGACAAATAATTTCTTTCGATATGAATAACTATGAGAAAAGTTAAAATATTTTTTGTAAATTTTGTCGAAAGTTTTATACTATGGATGAAACAAAATAAATTTCATACAACGAGCAATGATATTTTTCGATTTATATTCATAAAAAAAAAAAAATTACTGTTTTTTAAATGATAAGAAAAATGAAACGAGAAGAAATTCTTGTACAAAGGAGACAATGCTTTCAATCGAAAAAAAAAAGGTGAAGTTTGCGATCGTGCGGTTATTTCGCGAAAAAGAGAAAGAAAGAGAGAGAAAGAGAGAGAAAGAGAGAGAGAGAGAGAGAGAGAGAGAGAGTAAAAGAGAGAAAAGGAGGGCCGGTAAAACGCGATTACCGCGTAATCGGTGGGTAGACTCGGAGAGCGTGGAATTATCAGGATTTAAGGAGGCAACAAAGTGCGTTTTTACGAGGGTCCCTTCAAGGATGGCCTTTATAGTCAGCCATACTCATCTTTGTCTCTTTCTACTTTACCACCCTCTCTCTTTTATTTCTTTCTTTCTTTCTTTATTCTTACTTACACAAACGTACAGTTACATTCATATTTTCTGACACACCAATGAGCAAAAAAATCCTCGAAATATAATAATCGACGAACTGTAATTAAGTCGCTAATGACTATCTCGGTGGATCCTTCTTCGAATGTTCTCTTCTCGAAAGAAAAAAAAGAAAGAAAGAAAAACACGGATACCTTTTCTCCTGTTTTATTAACGAATAAAATAAGCACTTTAGGAAAAAAGGAAACATTGTTTTGAACGGTCGTACAATTAAATTCATGATTAATTGCGTATTACTTCCTGCTAACTTTATTTAATTTCTTTTTTTTCTTTTTCGTTTTCTTTTTCTTTTTTCGTAGTAGTAGTTGTTTTTTCATTTTTTATTTTGTTTATTTTTGAAGAAGAATTATAATTTACTAATCGTTCTTCTTTCGCGTTCGATAAAAATGATTTTACTCCATACACACCACCCTCCTTCCTCCTCCTCTTTCTTCTTCTTCTTCTCCCTCGTAGCAAAATTCTCTTAACAAACGAGAAGATAATTATAATCGTTCTTTACTACGCTTTCGAAGAATGCTAAGCGCTATTTAATATCCGTACTTATACATCTGCCGTTCGTTCGTCATTAGTTACGATGAGGCTGCTAGCAAGCGCAGTCTGATTCGTATTAATCGAAATAACCTCAGCTCTAAAGTTTCATTCTTCTCGCATTTATATCTCCTCCCTCTACCCCAACATACCCTTTTTATATTATATCTTTCATTATTATTTTATTTTATTATATTATTAATATTTTCTTTTCTTCTTATATATCTTCAGTGCATCTTGTCATTAGTTACGATAAAAGTGATAGCAAGAAAAGTAACCTAAAATTTTTGTATTAATCGAAATAATCTCGTTTAGGGTTTCTCATTCTTATCACATTTATCCCCACAACACCACCTTGTTTTTTAGGTTTCTCATTCTTCTCATATTTATCCCACAATATCACACTCCCTTTTTATTATTATTTTATATTATTATTATTGATTAATTATTATTTTATAGACTATTATTTTATTATATCTTTTATTATTATTTTATATTAATTTTTGTTTCATTTATTTTCATATTTTTTTAATCTTGATTACAACTACTTTGAAGATCTTTTCTTACTGGGTATTTTAAAAGAGTAAGAAATACCTCGTCGAACCTTGTTAGACGTTATTAATTTCTACTGATCTCGAGTATTTTGCTTGATAGTTAAGACGAAAATAAGAAGAAAAAAAACAAGGAAGGAAATTGAAGAAGGTAGAAGAGGAAGAAGGAGATGATTTGGCGATGTATTTAAAAGCATCGTAAGCCGGATTACGCTGTATACGACGATCGACCGACGTAAATGCCTACAAAATATTATTTAGACGGTAATAAGAATTTTAATTTATGCAACGAGGTATACGAAAGATGTAAGTACAAACATATACAGATATATGTATGTATGTATATGTGTATGTCTATATATACTTTATATTCCTTCTACATTTCCTATCTCATTCTTCCCTTCTTTTTTAAACATAATCAAAAATAACATGACTAAAGTGAGACGACAGAGAAAGAGAGAGAGAGAGAGAAATGTTGGAAAATAAATTTGTTAATTTTTAGGTGTTGATCGTAATAAGGGGAACGACGTTAACGTCGAATTTACATTTATTTGATAAGTATTATTACATTTTATAATAATTATCCCTTTTACGGATAATTTTTTTTTAATTTTATTTACAATTTTTTGTATATACATAACAAGTATAAATTTAATATAATTTAAAAATTTATTACACACAATTTATAATTATAATATAATATTTAATTTCGACAAAAGTAAAACGAACGGAAATAAAAAAAAAAAAAAATAGAAATTTCCAAATTTCTCTATTATTGGACAAACAATTTTCACAGTTTCTCTTTTGCCTTGCTGTGTATCAAAAAGAAAAAGAGAAAGTTTTGGAAAAAAATATAAGAAAGGGTTCATTGTAAATTGGTCTAAATATTTTCACATGTTTCAATATGAAAATAAAAATATGAAATGGAATGTGAAAATTGTTATATTACTACTATTATTCACTATTATTATTATTGTTATTATTATTGTTATTATTATTGTTATTATTATTATTATTATTATTATTATTATTATTATTATTATTATTATTATTATTATTNTTATTATTATTGTTATTATTATTATTATTATTATTATTATTATTATTATTATTATTATTATTATTATTATTATTATTATTATTATTATTTTGAATTATGATGATCGAGCGTTGAATCTAAAAAAAAAGAAAAAAAAATAGAGGAAGAAAAGAAAAATATAATCCAGTTATGGGACAATACCCTTAAAGGGTGGCAAGAAACATTTCAAACACGTTATAGGAACGTTTAGTGTAAGCCGCGATAATAGATTATGATAATAAACAGCATTGTGTCGACATAAAGGCACCTAATGCGTGATCTCACTCATATTCACGACTTTCTTCTGTTAGTTCTTTAAGTAAACATCTAACACACGAGTTACTAACTTTCTGATATAAAGAGTCTACTAAATTAAACATTTTTCTTGACGAAGAAAGAAATAATTATTTTCTTAAATATAAATAATAATTTGTATTTGAAATAAATATAATATAAATATATAATAATATATAATAAATATGTAATAATATAAATAAATAATAAATTTATTATTATTAAATGTTAATATATAAATACTACAAATATTTCAATAACAAAAATATACGATTTTTCTATACTAAATCACGTAGCACATATCACTATATTATTACACTGTAATATATCACAACAAATACTGAATATAAATATATAAAAAATATTCCATAAGATTTTCTTCGCAATAGGGGGTTGTTGGTGTAATAAAATTTTTTTCAGAAAATGGAATGTGTTTTCTCACAGTCACTAAAAAAATTATACGTTCAAATATAATACATATTAACTATACAATGAAAGAAACGTCACGTGATTACACTTATCAAGGGTCTCATATTTACAACGGTTTCACGCGTTACGGCAAATTAAGTTACATCGTTCGATCGTTAGAGTTCTGTTAACCGAATGGATAGGTATATATATATATATATATATACACCTCTATCTTCTAACCAATGATTATAACCGTTACACTGGTCGTGAACTTTTCGTGGTAGTTTGGTATTGACCTCTCTACCTTCGGTCGCGGGAAGAGCACGGAATCTCGACAACTACACGTCGTTCTAACAGCATCCACGACACTGATCTTTGAATTCCTTACTTCTAGTTTTTTCTCACTTTATCCCTTCCCCTTCCCCTTCCCCTTCCCCTTCTTTTTTCCTTTTTCTTTCTTTGTGTTTTTTTTCTTCTTTTTTTCATAGCATTCCATAATTTATATATCTGAAATATTAATAATATTATAAATTATAATACAAATTATATTGTAAATTATAATATTATTAATATTTCAGATAAATAAATTATAATATTATTAATAAAATTATTATATTTCTTTATAATATATAATAATATATAATATTTATATTATATTTATAATATATAAATTATTTAATATTATAATATTATTAATATAATATATATAATTTATTTATCTGAAAATATTAAATATATTTATATATTGTCACGTGGTATACCAACACACCATGAGATCTAATTTCAACTATTAACAGTGTCTCATTTTTTTATAGAATAAATAATACTTTTATAGTATATAATATCTAATAAATAATTTACGAACATATTTTCTTTTAACAAATTAAATAACAAACAACTAATAATATTCGTAAACTTTTTTTTCATTAAAAAAATATACATTGAAATTAATTTTGAATGATGACAACTACGATGAAAATAAATTGATCGTAAAATAATCCAGACATTTTGATCGTTTATGTTAATAAATAGGATTAGATATATATAGAGAGAGACAAGTATGGTTAGAAAAGAAGAAAATGTTCGACACGTGCATATTGCACGGGTGTTTCCTTTTTAGAAAAGTAAGATGGGGTTACTCCTTTGCATCTTCGAATAATGCAACAACGAGAAAGAATTACCGATCATCTCACTAACCCTCTCATCCACCACTTCTTTTTCCATACATTCTTTCACGTTTTATTTATTTAATGTATTTTTTTGTTATATATTCTATCTAACTTATCCACACACACAACACACGAATGCCACGTTCCACACTCGACCCCTTTTTTTGTAACCTCGTGTATATTTCCCCGAGTTTAATGCAAATTTTTGGCACGAGAAGAAGACGGGAGGAGACCCACCCTTTTTCCATCCATTTATGAATATCAGATTAAGCTACTCTGGAAGAAGAAGAAAGCTACTCGAATTCTTCAAAAGGTATCTCTTTATATCTCGTGTATACGTTGCTGCTCTCGTTTTTCAAATTTGCAACCCTTAATACTTAAGAAAACCTTGAATAATTCTTTTGCTTTTATTAATTAATTATTCAAATGAAACACTTCGATTTTAATATCTAAATGAAATTTTAATATTTAACGTAACAATTAAATCATATTAAAGTACTACCCCTTGATACGAAATTACAAATATCTAGATACACGTGTAAAACACATTGAGAATCGGATGATTGTGATACGATTTTGAAGTATTCGTTTTCTAAACGGATTGAATTCATCTTTTGAACCTTTCGGGGGTCGATTTCTTTGCGAAAAAGTCTACTTTTTTCCCACACCTATTACATTAAAAAAGAAAATGATAAAGATAAAAAAAATAAAATAAAATGTTTACAACTATCTACATTTAATTGACGTCGAAATCAAAATCGAAGTTAGTACACGAGCATAATAAGTTTCCCATAGTAATTACGTTTCGCGATCGGCCTAAACAGAGAGCTTTTACGGATAGTTTACGTTGCCATTAGAAAATCTAATATCTGTAATTACGTGGATTTAATACGTGTACGTAATGACAGGGTAACGCGACGGGAGGATAAGCTCGTTGTTCGGAGTACTGAAAGATAATACTTCGAGATGTCGTGGAAAATAGTAAAAATACTAATCACTACAGAAGGGGACAACGTTTATGATCTTTTTCTAGAAAAGTACCACCATATGAAATTCTTTTCAAACTTTCAGCTACAGTTTTACGAAGTATTTCAGTTTCTCTTCGATTTTTATTCATGCAAATTTTTTCTTTAGATCGGCAAGATTAAAGAATTTTATTTTAATTCAACCTGCTTCATTTTTTTTTATCCTTTAATATTATTTCTAAATATGAAATTGGAGTAATATTGCGATGTAAAGAAAACAAATACAAAAAAGGATAATAACACGTGTGTGAAAAGTATTAATAAAATTAAGGATATTTTATACGTCAATTCAAAATTCGATTAGAGATCAATGTAAATATGAAAATAGATTTAATATACAATATAAATTGTTTTTATTAGAATATAACGTCAATTAATGCGTAATATACGAATCGAATATTTACCGGTAGATTGGAACGTATCATCGGTACACGCCATTTGCACAGAGTATGGCAAATATCTATAGATATTCTATGGTAAAGAACTATCGGCCATATTGGTTGTTCTTATGTACACACATACTTACACGTATATGTATATCTATCTACATATTACATCGAATGCACTAATACATATATATGTATTTACATATACATAAAAGTACATACACGCGACCGGTTAAAATGTTTTTTTTTTTTAAACGAGACCTTCTCGATGCTTAGGAATTAAAATCGAATTCTTCGGAAGGCGGGGGCGGAACAACACACGAGAACTCGAATTCCAACGTCGGAGGATACAACTTTAATACCATCGTACTTTCTTCGCACTTTTAAAAAAAACCACCTTATCCGATCTACCTTTTTCCTCTCACCCCCTCACATACACTTTTTATCTTCTAACCTCACCCGTTTGTTTATTTGTTTTTTTATTTAGCTTATGCTCGTCGTTACCTGTCGGTTAACAAATATAAAATGTCGTAACGCGAATAAAATAAATTACAATTACAATTACAATTTTTGTACTTGCACTTTAAGGGAAAATAAAAAAAAGTAAAAAATAACACAATGTTCTCAATTTTAATTGAATCCCATAAAAGAAATTAAAGGATAAAAAGTTAAAAAAAAGAGAGAAATGAAAGATAAGAGAGACAAAGAGAACCGAGCCGAATCCGAAAACACTTTGCAGTGTGTCCATTAAATGACCGATCGTTACAAGATAGAGAAAGCCATCGCATAGCAGTTTTAATGGATTCCGATCGGTCGAGATAACTGGATTACGTCCATCGTTGATCCTTTTCTTTGAAATCACTATTCCCCTAGACTAATTTACCTTTCGTACGAAAAAAAAAGATAAAACAAAATCCTATAGGGTCCAGTCGAGGATTAAACTTTAGAAAAAATATTTCTTCTTGTAGAGTTGATACAATTCATTTTAATGTCTTTTTCATTTTATTTTATTTTATTTCACATTTTTTCTTTCTGCATTATTTCTATTCTTTCTTTTTCTTTTAGTTTTGTTATTTTTAAGAATGTAAAATATTTTTAATGGCGTGTTAATCCCTCGACCATCCTTTTCTTTTTCTTTCTTTCTTTTAGCATCAGGTATAAGTTATTTTAAAAATTTTGTCTGTTCTATATATTATTTTAAAAAATATAATTCTGTTATTTTTGTATGTAAAAACTTTCAAAACAATTTTGAAATAATTAAATCATCATTATTTCGCGGTATATTAAAAATTTATCACGGTTCGTAAATTGAGAAACATCGAATATTTTTTAATTTTTTTTTTTTTTTTTTTGTAATAATGAACCATTTGATACATTACAAAATACAGATATTAACTAATATCTCAATCGTAAGAAAAATTGCCACATTACAATGTAACATTCATTTAAAATGTAAAAGATTATATATAAAATATATTCTTGAGACGAATTTCTCTTTACGAAGAGTTGGAAGTTTCCTTGGAGATTTCAACGCACGGTTCCCGTCGGATTCCAACCAAGCAGCACTTATACTCACACGTACACGTTTAAAACATACACCTGCAAACACACAAAACAAACACATAGATACACACACAAACACACAATATAAACTTGCAGAAACACATACCGACGAATCTTTTCTTCCTTCCTAAGTAATTCTACGATAAAATCGGTGAAAATAATCTGACGAAAAAAAGGAGAGGGGGAAGAAGGAAAGGGACAGGTGGTAAAACAAAATCATGAGATTGTCGATAGACAAAAATCTTTTCTATTTCTTTTAAAACGTTTTATATACTTTTTTTTTGTTTTACTTCTATTCACCTTGATGTAATATTTTCTAATTGTCTTTAAAGGCAACGTTCGTGCCCACGCGTCATTACTCTCGCGTGCATACACATACGGAGTTATGCAAAAGGCGATAATAAATTATTACTATTTTAATTGCCGGCGTGTCAAGCCCTCCACGAGTTCTTCCGCATATGTATATACATGTAATACCACACTTACACACACACATACACATACACTCACTCATATAAACACGAGGGAAACTTATATATCGCAAAGCTTTACGATAACATGCTTCTACACGGTAACATGATTTTCCGTACAACCTATCGGCACGATAATATATATATACATATATATATATATATATATATAGATCGAGAGTCTTTTGAGTGAGCCGTTAAAATTTACCGATTATTCTCAACATTTTCGTATGGTCGTGAGCGAGAGCAAACGTGTTAAAGTACTTAAAATCTTTTAAACATTTCGAACAAACACGATTTATAAAACGAAAAATTATTTCCACCTACGGAAAAGAGAAAAAGAAACCGAAAAAAAATGTAACACAGTCACGTAAGAAATATATTACATAATATTCGAATTTACAATTCTATTTCGAATCATAAGAAAAATAATTTGAACGAAAATAAATGTGAATTTCATTATTGATAAAAACCATAATGCGAACACCTTTCTCCCAGTTTTCCCTTATCGAGCATTTTCTCTTTTTTCGTTTGCATCCCCTTCCCCATTTGTGTAAGTTCTCATTTCGATTAATACAAATCGTTAACGAGAAATTCAAACAGCGGGATGTCGTTTTAATTAATCGACATTTACGAAATAATCAATCGCACACATCTCGCGAAATTTTAATTATGTATGTGTGTTGTCTACAAAGGAAAGTACAGAAAATCGAACAGAAAGAGAGAAATGAAAGAACTACTCTCTCGATAGAAAGTAAAGTATAAAGTCAAATAAAATCAAGTATTTTCTAAATGAGTTTTAAGTCGAAGCACGCTCGATGCCACCATTTCCACGTATAAAGAGAATCATAGTAGTAGTCCTACACTACCGGTCACGATTAATTAGTCCCTGAAGAACATTTCCTGTCTCCTTCCTTTTCTTTTTATATTTTTTTTCTTTTATTCCCCCACTTTTTCTATCTGGAACGTCTCGTCACCTTTTCACCACCCACTTTTCACTCAACTCCAACAAACAAATTGTAACAAAGTTCATTACCTTTAAAAACTAAGCTTATCACTAAACAAATATTCGGGAAAAGGAGGAACTAATGCATATTTATTTTAATTCTTTACTATTTCCCCCTTTCCCCTCCCTTTTATATGTTAAAAAAAATCTATCGTAGAAAAACATTTATAAGTGTGTAAAAGTTTTCTAATAATTTTGAATAAAATTTCTAAAAATATACAACTATCATATTTTCACGTTAAACTCATATAAAATCGTAGTTTCGTAAACTTGGTGTAGAAATAATTTCTTTTTTTGTTCCAAAAGTGATAGACACATTCGAAAAAAAAAAAATATATATATATATAACTATAATAATCCTCGTTTTAAAAAGACGTCAAGTAGCAGCCTATCATTTCACGACTCATTATTAATTTACCACGGTGGTAACGCACAGGTTGAGAAACTCTGAGGAAAAGATAGGTGAAGTCTCGTTGAAAGATACTTTTCGGAGTAGTATTTGACTGCTGGCAAATAAGAAAACGTTTTCTCTATGTTTCTAACCGAGAGACGACAGTACTTGTATAAACTACGTTGCTGCTAACATATATCTCTACATACAAAGATAGTAAAGTGCGGTTATCCATTTGAGAGAATAGCCTTTTTATGATTCTTATAGAAGACAAGAATGATAGTTGCTCTATCCCGACGTGGCACAAACGGTGATGTATATCAATCACGATTAATTACTCCTAGAAAACTATGATACCAACGTATTATAAATATTTAAAGAAATAGAAACAGAGAGAAACAGAAGGTGTAATGGGAAATAAAAAAAAGAAATAATTAAATGAAAAAAAAATATGAAAGAAAGAAAGAAAGAGAGAGAGAGGAAAAGGACGAACAGGATCTGTCAAACTACGAAGCAAGAAATAAAACATTACTGAAGAAAGAGAGAGAGAGAGAGAGAGAGAGAAAGATATCGTTGACCTCGCAATGGTCAATTTTCTTTTGAGAAAGCTTGCCGAGTTCTTCGCGTCTATCACGGCGGCTTTAATTAATCAACGTTAGTGGTGTACACGCTCTCGAGAAACTGGCATACGTGTTTCATCTAATCGCGATTAATTAACCTCGAAAGGTGCATCTATATACACTATATATTATATCCAACATTTTCAAACATAGAACTTCGTTCGAATTGTAGTAGCAATCATTGTAAAAGAGAAACAGTTTTTTGTAGTTGAGAACAATTTTTTTTTTTTTCAAGATAAGATATCTATTAAATATCGAAGAGTAACACACACATATTTGTAGCACAAATTTCACTCACTGAATTAATATAAAACGTAAAAGTAAAGATGATAGAAAAATGTTGAGTAAAATTGATTATATTATTGATAATACTTATTGATAAATTTTATCATCTTGATTGCACTATGTTTGTTAATGCGATATGATTAAAATGTTGACAAAACGTGAATAGGAGGTTTGAAAAAATTTAGTATAAAAAATAAATAATTGGAAATAAGTGTAGGCAAAAAAAAAATATCCATTTTCAAAAGACTATTTTTAAGCAGGTAAAATTCTCTTTGAAATAATATAATATTTATATAGTCAAGAATATTAGGGTTGAATTTATTTTAAGATCTCAAAAAAGGATAAAAAATTGTTGGAGTAAGTGTCAAAATACAATAACCATTAACGAATTAGTTTTCAAAGATCCTTCGATCTTTTGTTTCTTTGAAAAAACTGTACATATGTCTATGGTTAAACCGAAAATGGCGATAATTGGATACAAATTTCATCCAAACCTATTTCTTATTTTATCAATATTTACTTTAGAAATGGTCTATTGTAAAATAATAGAACTTAAATAAACGGAACTAATGAATAAGAAAAGACAAAAAAGGTAGAAGCTTTGTGGAAAATTAAACAATGCCTATAATAAATCAAAAATTTTGGAAAGAACCTTTTCGATAATCTGAAAACTAAAGTAAAGACATATGCGAATCATCTGGTTCTACCGAAAGTAAATGAAGTTTTGTTTTCTCGGATTACAATAGAAAGAAACATTTCGATTTGAAAACTGCGACGATGAAGATGAAGATAAATTCAGTAATCGTGAACAAGCCGAATATAATACTTCAAATGTAATATGAAGAAACCGAAAGAAGAAGATTATAAGAATAAAAATCAAAATAGACGTATGAAAATAAAAAAATAAAAAGAAAGAGAGAGAGAGAGAGAGAAAGTAAAAAATAAAAAAAGGTGGTAGGAGTTTCGAATTTCCTGCTCTCTTCTTTGGCGTGTTGATAAACAAAAGCTTGTGATATCTAAATCACAACGTGTTAGTGAGTGCGCGCGCGAGCCTTCTTCGGTTCACTTCGAGTGGAGAACCATAATACCGGTTTCCCTTATCTACGCTCGAAATCGAAATCTGGCGTGTCGCACGCGTTTCCACCGTTGGTTGTTCTCTCTCTTTCTCTCTTTCTCTCTTCTTTTTTTTTCCTCTTCCTATCTCTCCCGCAACTCTTGCACGCACATTTTAACTAAAGTATAGACATTTCGTAGAACACTTACGAGTGCACGAAAACGCGTACCCGATTAAACTACTACTGCTATTACTTTTGATCCTTGCGAAGCACAACAACAACTCGAGATTACTTCAAAACAATTTTGATATATCGAATAGTTCCGAAAGAAAAATTCCTCATAAAATTCTTTTAAAAATATCGGAGTTTTTTCCTTTTCTTCTATTGTTTCTTTGTTTTCTTCTCTTTCATTCTTTTCTCCTTTATGAATGTTTGTTCAGCAGGTAAAATCGTTCCACTAATTAAGGTCGGAAGGGACGAATTTTTCGAAAAATTTCCAATTTTTTCCCTCTAACAATAAAACTATTCTATTCTTGCTTGTCTTCAAATAATGAAACATCGAAAATCTATTCTTCCTATTTGTTTGTTTCTTCAAGATATCATTTCACTTTAGAAAAAACCTTTAGACACAACACTGGACCATGAGGAGAACTAAAATTATGTTCTAACCGAACGATCGAATAAAAGAAAAAGTTCACTGATATTTCAAATTTTTGCACAATAATATCACCAAATTTTTATAAATGAAAATTCAATTAGAATTTTGTAAAAATCAAATTTTCAAACTTTATAATCCCAAATATTGAAGATGCACTTCGACACAATCAACTTGAATGTGAATCACTATTATTGACACATACCTGATTTCATATCCTGAATGCATCCAATTTCTCGTATAGGTTTCTTTCGTGTTCTTTTTTCTTTTTGATCTTCGTCTTATTACAGGAACATAGAATTCTTCTTCGTACACTTTTAATTATTACCCACGTGTATCACTTGTACATATATAAATATATGTATATATATATATATGTATATATGTATATATATATGTATATATGTACATAATTTATATGTACGTAAAGTTGTAGTATATATTTTACAAATTTGAAAATCAACTTAGAAATCAACTTGTTTTCTTCGAAATAAGTTTCAAAAATTTTTGAAAAAATATTAAGGATGCACAATTCACATCTACTTCTTACTCTTATAAGCACATAAGTAAAACTAAAGGGCCATCTTCCTTTGAAACTGTATTTATAGCGGCCAACAATACAATAGAAACTTTTCTTCAGTTTCCCTAATCCTTAGAAAATTTTAGTAGGCGTGACAATTCTTTCATCTCTCCCCTCTCTCTCTTCCCTACCTCTCTTCTCATTTCATAGTCCTTCAATAAAACACAAATAAAGAATTTCACGTTTAAGTCACACACTATTGGTCGAAGATCAATCGGAGTAGTTTTATTAGGAACACTGACAAAAACACACCTATGGCAAGCACGTTTATATCTTCTTTCTCTCTTGGTTGGCGTACGTAATATTCGTGAATCCTTGATCTCAAATAGGACGTCGTTTATGGAAAACACTGAAGATAGATAACTTATTATAAATAATGTGAAAGTGGTTGTTATATGAATGTGTATGAAAAGTGAAATAAAATAAAATATATATATATATATATATATATATATATATATANATATATATATACATATATATATGTATACATATATACAGATATATATATATATAGAAAGAGATAAATAAAGAGATAGAGAGTGAATAAAATAAAATAAACAATAGAATAACAATATAAACAAAAGTGAAACAAAAATAGATAGAGAGAGATAGTGATTAGTATATATGTGTATATGTACTTGATTGCACTGTAAAACAGTATGTCAATAATCCGGCACGTTTGTGTATAAAATCACCCCCGGTAATGAAACTTAATGACACCACGTTGAAAATAAGTATTAGAATAATCGGCGACTTAGGTAAGAAGAACGACACGACGACGACGATGATGACGACGACGAAGACGACGAGGACGACGACGACGACGACAATAACGACGGGGGTGGCGGTGAGAGAGTAATGCGTTGTCTGTTCCGTGGCGTGATAACGGGCGGCGAGGGTTCTCGCCGCGCTCTTGTGACCGCGGTTCTCCTCTCTCTCTACGCACGGAATAATATTTTAATGAGAAGGAAAGGCCGGACAGCGAAGTGCCCACGTCGGGTCGCGCTGCCGAACTGTTGGCTTCCCCGCCCCTCCGAACCGGCGGTTCGACCCCCTCCCCTCTGTAGAGCGCGGTCCGCGGTAAAGCTCGCCTATCAAGCTTCTCCCACTCTCAGACTATCCCCACTCTGATACGCGTTTGGCAGGATAAGCGCGCATCGCGTTTATTGAACCCCCACTGCTTTCCGTATATGCTAGGGAGGAACACCTACTTGACTTTACGGTGGGCGTGGTCTCCCATTGCGTTTACGGATTCGACGTGGTGGTGGGGGAACATCTCTTTGTCTCTCTCTCTATCCCTTGTTCTTTCTCTCACTCTGTCTTTCTCTCTCACGCTTCATAATCTCTTTCCTACTCCACCGAGTAATAATATCCTATCCCCACCACAAGAAAAGAAATGCGCTCGCGCGTTTTCTTGCCCGTTCGCCGCCGCCGCCGCTGCCACGGAGCTTTCTCCTTCTATCAGGGGCGACTAGCTGCTGCTGCTGCTTGACTAGCCCAGCAAGCAGCACCACCAGCATCATCATTACTTGCAGCAGCATCAGCAGCAGTTACAGCTACAGCAACATCAACTACAGCAACGTTATAAGCATCAGGGCGGACTTAACCTTGTTCGCGCAGAATCTAAGAAGACATCTGTCAGAAGACTAACACACTAGGGATGTTACGGCGGTCAAGTAGCGATGTTCGTTCCTGTTAACTCCGTATTTAACTTCCTTTGCATCACTCGATCCTTATTGTAATTATTTTTATTTTGTTATTACTCTTTACATTATATATTATGTTAGTACTTTTGCTATTTTCTTTTTGCTTTGACTGTTGATAATATAAGATTTAAAAGAGGATAGAAAGATTCGTGAGTTTTTGATTAACTTTTCTAACTCTTTCCAATAACTCTTTTGTATCATTTCTTTTTCACTGATAACCCTTCTTTTATTAAATTTTTTTTTCTATTTTTTTTTTTTCATTCTGCTTTTTTCCCTCCATACTCGTCTCCGGGACGTTTACTTTTCCGCATGTATCGTATCGTTCGCGCGACTCAATTGAAGATCCAGGATTTCTGAAGGAAGAGACAGTTCACTGTTCTGTCTTATATCCGTCGGTGAAATACTTAGTACTTATAAGATCCTCCATTCTCATTCTCATTTGATTTATTATTCATTAATTTTATTTTGAAGTTATTTTTCCAAGGTGTGTGGAAGTTATTTTGTGATTGTTATCTAGATACAAGATGGGAAAGATTATTAATGCCTCTTTCAAAACGAGACATCCGTGAAATGAATTTTAACAATGTCGATCCTCTTCTCTCTCTCAACTTGTACCCTCTCATCGTGGAAATAGGGATGATAAAATTCCATAAACTTCAGTTGATTTATACGAAACGAGGAAGTAAGACGGCTTGTTGAGTTACGCGTCGCGCGTCTGTGTGTGTGTGTAAGAAAGAAAGAAAGGTAAAGGAGAATGGTCGTTCGATAAATTAAAAAGATTGCAACAAAGTACCAGTGGTCCTTATTTCGTTGCATATGTGTATGTGTGTGTATGTGTATATATCTCATTTTTTCTTGGAGACAATGACGATGAGCATTGTTGTGTGTCGTACGTTACTGTCCATCTTCAACGAAATGCCTATTTGTGCAAACGACAAGAGTGGGACGGGGGGGGGATAAGAAGGAAAGGTGACCGCGAGGGCCAATAATTTCAAAAAGAAGGATAATATAAGATAGTGGCATGGAGAATGAGAGGCCACACAGAAATGGAGTTTCTTTACATTAGGTTACTGTGGGATCTTTTACCACAAAGAGGGGACATACTACTCGGGATACACACAAGCTCGTAATCTAGAATACCCAGGATGAGATTAATAAAGTTTAGAATGAGCTGCCTTACTCCACTCGATTACAAAGCTTCATGTCTTTCTTTCTCACACAACTTACACATACATGCGAACACGTCACGTACGCACGCACGCACATATGTACACACACTTACTTATTATCTTTCTTTATCTTTTTTTTCTTTTTTCTCTTTTACTTTCTCTTCAACCCTTCTTTGTATTTCGATGACAACGTCGCGCGTTACCTCGGGGATCCGAAGTTAGGGTAGAGGGGTAATTTGTACTCGAACGGTACCCTTTAACAGTAACTTGTTCTTTCAACAATTACATATTGTTACCAAGAGAGGTAAGTTTACTTCTTTTTTCTTTCTCCCTTTCTCTTTCTCTTTCATTTTATATCTTATGCCCTATGGTTAATATAAAAGATCGCGTATCTTTTATATTAATCTTTTTTTCTTTTATATTATCTCTACTTCTATTTGGAAGTCATTCGAGAATGAGTAAAAAAAAGTGGGAGGGGAAGAAGGTGTGGTTTTACATAGTTGTAAGAAGTAGAAAAAGGAGTGGAATAAGCAATAAGAATTTAGTACGAAACCAGAATACTAAGGGAAAGGACATGAATGGTTGAGATGAAAGAAAGATGATCTATTCTTTCTTTTGCCTGTTTTCTAGTTTTGCTGGTCAGTTTTACTACACATTGGAGATTTAAAATAGAAAGGCGCTTCCTAAGGGCCAGGTGGTTTCCCTTTTAGCCACTCTCCTTCTAGTACCTCAAAAATGGGGGAAACTCGTAAAATCGTTTTTAAACCAATCCCCGATTCTCTTTTACTGTTTCCTTCGCGAGGCACATCATTTTCTTAGAGTTCGCGGATATAAATCTTGAGATAGATCGTTCTATTTTTTTTATTCTTATTATTGTTATTATTTTTTTTTCTACTTCTTTAGGAGTTAGGCGATTGCCCTTTGTAGTTGTTATTGTTGTTGTTGTTGTTATGTTGTATATTTCTACACGTAACACCAAGAGGAAAGGATCTTCCTACCAACTATGGGTTCTCATGTTTCTTTTTCTTTTACTCTCTTTTTCTCTCTTTCTCTACATATATTTCTTTCTTTTTCTTTAGTTCACGTGGAAGATAAATTCCTCGCATGGAAATGGCTCAATTTGAGTCAGACCAGCCGGATTCGTGCACGCGAAGCGCGAAAATCGGTGCGAGAGGTTTCGTTCTGAGCTTACTCGGATGATTCGCGTCTCGGAGCGTCGGTTTTACGAGCTCGTCAAAACGCTTTGCGATTTCTACTACGCCAAGAAAAAAAAAACAACCAAAGAGAGAGAAAGAGAGAGAGAGAAGGAAAAAAAACAACTTGTGCATTCCTTGTCGTCGCTCGGCCGCTGAACGACACTGGTAAGATCATGGTTAAGGTTTTATTATGGAAAAGAAATATTACGAAGAAATCTTAGACAACGTACGACACGGTAGTCAACGATTTTCTTTATTTCTTAACTGTGGGAAAGACATGCGTAAAAAACGAACCCCCCTACCCCTGTTCTCTTTACTATGTTAGATATATAAACAAGCATATAACAATATCTGACAAACGAGAGAAAGAGAGAGCACCCGTTCCAATTTAAAACTCGATGCCCATCTCTTCATTTTTATTCTTTTCGCGTGCCAACAACCATTTTCTACTAACTAATGTAAGACCATTTCCTTCTAGACATTTTTTTTTCTCTTCATACATACGAATGTAGTTATACTACATTAAGCATAACATACGTAATAAAGATTTGTCTATTATTATGCTGAATTTTATTCTAATTATATAATCAAATATTATTATTTAATTTATTTCATTAAAGTAAATAACGAATTTGTAAATTTTTTAAATTATCAAATGAAGATTATTGTTAATCAATTTTGTATTGTTAGGATATGTTTATACTTTATTTAATTTATGATATACTTTATCTTTAATTTCTGTTAACAGACCTGTCAAATAAAAAACACTTTTACTCACAAATTTTATTTTTCAATACTTCATTTTATTCTTCTATAATAACATTTTATTATATTTTTAATAATAATTAATAATATTTCGTAAAATAAATCATTAAAATCGAACAAAATCATGAATCAAAAATACCCAAGTATCTGTCAATAAAAAACATACATAACTCACTGAGGAGAACCTGACCTCACCCTCGAGACATTGCCCTCCTAAAGGATAGAACACGACAGGACAGAACAGGACAATACAGGACAATACAATAAGTGGACAGAATAGGATAGTCCTTTGATGGAAAATCGCGTGGGTAAGGACGTGCGTGCGTGTTAGACTATTGGTTGTAAAGGGGGTGGTATGAAGGGTAGTTGCGGTTGATTCGCGTGTTGCATCGAGTGCGGTGGTCCCGCACGCGTAAAAAATGTCGCACAACTCCCAAGGACAAACTCCCTCCCTCTTTCTCTCTTCCAACTTTTACCCTTGGTAAAAAGCACGTTTGTATCTTATTTCAATGATTTGTATAATATACGCAAGGACGACAATGGACAGGTGAAACTTGGTGGGGGAGGGGAGGAGGGGAAGTAAAAGACTGAGAGCTTTCTACGTTCATTTTTATCTTTCAGAAGATAATAGGGGGGGGGCCTGCTAGGTATTCTTCTGGGAGACGGAGAGACGGAGGAAAATAAAATAGAAGAAAAAAGGAATAAAAAATGAAAAGGAACGAATGAAGATAAGAAAAGAAAAGAATAAGAATAAATAAAAAAATGAACTGTCGGAAAATTTATTGTATAATTTTTGAACAAAAAGAAACATGCGTCTGCAGACGTCCTTGCGTCGCCATAGATTTCACCCTTTTATTCTTCCATCTTTCTCACCTGTTAAGGTAAGAAAGGTTACCAACGTTTCGGTTACACTTTTGTTTTTCTATTCCTGTACTACGAGCCCTATTTCTTCCCTATTTATTTCTTTTTTTTTTGGCGAATCTCACGATCGTCCACGACCGGATGAACTTTAAATGGAACGGGGATCGTGGTGTCCAGAAGATCCAGTTTAAACTGCATTACTTTTCAGGTATTGTCTTACGATTATTTTCCACGATACCCCTTTCGTTTTCTTTCATTCGTTTCGTTGATCCCCCCCCAATCCCCTATATTTTATCCCATCCTTCGTCCCTTCGTTTTGTCCCTTTTAGCCCATTCATCTTGTTTGCCTGTTAGTCAAATGGACAGGATGAGTCATTCATTATCATTTTGTCGAGGTAAAGAGAAAGAGAGAGAGAGAAAGAGAGAGAGAGAGAGAGAGAGAGAGAGAAAAGCATATATTGTAGACATTCATTTTTACAGCATTCAAATAACACGAAATCCCTTCACCACGAGTAAAGAATGTTGGCTCCATTTTGACGAAGACTCGCAACTTTATTTTTAAGCAATAATAATTTAGTTTTTTTTTCTTGGATTATTTTCTTAAATTTATAAGTAAAATTAACAAGAAAATAAAATAAGGAAATTAAATAATTTATATTTGATAATTGTTTGTTTGTAATTTTTTTTTAACTATTTTTAATTGTTAACTTAATTAAATAAAAATTTACTTGAGAAATATTCGAGAAATTCGAAATGTTTAAGGTATGATTTCCTGCTGAACGAAAAGAAAAGAATCCCAAATTTCACCTGATAGTTCCACGGGAGGTGTCTGGCTTTAAAACTATTTTCTATTGTACCGAATGGAACAAAATGAAAAGTGTTTCGACAAAGAAAAAGTTGGAAATTTTTTAGAGAAAATTTAATGTTCAACATGTCAAATAGGATATTTGTGCATAGTAACATCGTGACATTTATTGATACTCTATGGGGAATAATTTAGTGAACCTGTAACTTTTACTCGTAAAAAATTCTATTCATTAAAAAGCAATTTTTCTTATGCATTTTTATAGAAGTAAAGAAAAAATTAAAATAGTTATACAAATTTCTTCTTCATTTTCTTATTCACTCTTTTGGATAAGAAATAAATTATAAATAGAAACCTACCATTTTTTTTCTATTTGTGTTGTTTCTTTACAGAATTTCGTTTTTCATTGAATAATAATTTATTATTTTATATTATAGTATTAAATATATTTAATTTTATTATTAATTTTTTTTATTTATATATATTTATTATTATATTTATATTTATATAATATTATTATATTATATTATTATTATTATATTATATTATTATTATTATTATTATTATTATTATTATTATTATAATTTATTATT
>NW_015148971.1:4656343-4681818 GCF_001465965.1 Polistes dominula | reverse complement strand
TTATTATATTATTATTATTATTATTATTATTATTATTATTATTATTATTATTATTATTATTATTATTATTATTATTAATATTATTATATAATTATTATTATAATATTATAATATTATATATATATATTATTATTATTTTCTATTTTTATTATATACAAACAAGAAAAAGATCTAACGAAAATCGTAAGAACGTGTTAAAAATAATGACAAATAAAGTTCCCCGTCAAATGAAAAGAAAAAAAAAAGAGAAAGAAAGATCGAAACACAAGAAAAACAATAATAACAACAATAAATAAATATGATGAAAGATTAAAAGAAGAATTTGAGAAAGAACAGAGGTATAAAAGCCGACGATGTTTTTAAACAGGGTCTAGACACAATGTTGGAGTCCCGAATTAGAGAGGACCCTCGTTTTCGTGTTCCTTTCTGTTATACGTTACGGTGCTTCTACGATAATTAACGAAATTAGTCGCAATTAGAGAGTGGTTTCGGAGGCTGCTTTCGTCTAAGGATCAAAAAAGACGCTCTTCTCTCATCGTGCAACATGCGTTTATGCCAGATCCCTTAATGACCACTGTTCCCTTCCTTCCAAGTAGAAATAGCCACCCTTTATGGTACCAAACCATGAGAACTTTTTCAGATCTATGAAAAAAAACCATCGAATAGAAAATAATAATAATAATAAGCTAAACAACAAAAAGATTCTCATTTTCTTCGCTTAAAACTTCGCATGAATGAACCGTCAAGAAAATTTTTCTTCGAGGAAATGATGTAAAAAATTATCTATGAAAAGGATTATGACGTAAAGTGAATGCTATAGTTTGGTTTGACAGCAGTTTAGAAAAAAAAAAACAGAAAGAAGAATCCCTCTCCTATTGAAGATCAAATAGATCGAGCGTGAAATTTTTTGAGTATACTCTACGAAAAAAAAAAAAAAGAAAAAATCACGTTGGACCTGTTGAAGATAATCACAATCGATATTGAACTTTGAACACACTGGAGAATTTCAAAGTATAAATAAACTTTGGCACCAATTTACTATGAAAAATGTTTCTATGTGTGTGTTTGTTTTTTCTTTCTTTCTTTTAGATTTTAGAAAAGCTTAAGAGGACAAAAACGTTGAACATGTTTAACGAATTATAAACAAAGAGGTGTCCTGCTAAGATATCCTGCTGATATAAAAACATAAAGATAAAGACGGATAAAGATGGATAGATAAAAAAGGAAGAGAGAGGAGTGGGGGATATAAATTAAAAGAGAAACACACAGTCGTACCTGTATTTTTCAATAGACGACAATTCAATTGAATTACAAAAATTCTTTCTTGTATAGTATTTTCTTTTAATGATGAAACTTTTTAGGTGTACTTTGAAAATTTATAAGACGCGGATATTCTCTATATTTTTCTTTTTATCCGTTGTTTAAAATTATCTATACTTCTTTTCAATCTTCTATTTAATTTCATCAGGCATATCTAATTTACACTCTTTATTTATTACATTATTAACGTCCAAGTGTAAGTAACGTTGAGCTTAACTCAAGGGGTATGTCTCATGAATACACATTTTCGATGCATAATTACCGATAAATAACCATTTTCTATATCGAAGTAATGAACCATAAGAATAAAAAAAAAAAGATTAAACGATAATATGCTTTGGACAGGGTGTTAAAATCCAATAAAGTATCTAAATCATACACTCTTAGGATATTTGCGATGGTAGTTTCATGTTGGCGTGGTTAAGTGAATTATGGCAATGATGATTCTTACGAGAAATGATACTAAAAATAGACGAAGGATAGATGGTTAGAAAATACTTTTACCGATCGAAACATCGACCAATGATGTGATCGCTAACATACTTAAATGCATTTATCTTTAATAAGTATACCACATACATATATAAATATATAAATATGTATAGACATAATGTATGAAATTTTCTTTTATTTTTTTTTCTTATTGAGATTGGAACCTGTGTGATGTTTCATCTCAGTCTTATCCTAAACATAGTAATGAACAACGTTAAGGTGGATTCAACGAAAGGTGACGCTTATTATACTGAGACGTTGCGTAAATATAATGCTATTCGAACGCGTATATAGTATTTGCAT
Organism: Polistes dominula; assembly: GCF_001465965.1. Next base: position 4,679,703 of record NW_015148971.1, on the reverse strand, counting down.
ATAATGTCGAAGTCGTGTCGAGCGTGTAATTAACGAACCGGTCCTACCCGGTAAAGACAATCGAGGCGAAGACTAATAAATTCTAATTAAAAGAATCCTTTCGTGGAAGGTAACGTAAGTGTACTTATAAAGGTGTGGAGACGTTTAACGAGCATGCATCCGAGATCCTAATCTTATCGTTTTAATATATCATATGTATGCTTTATTATTACTTTTTCTATTTTAATATAATTATTAATTGTTATATTATTTTTTATTTGAAATTTTTATTCGATGCTAATATTGATTGAGAGAATTTAGTAAGTGGTATTAATTATTATTGGTATTAATAGGTACATTAATAATTAATAAAACGTATATATATATATAATTTTTAAATTAATTTTAATAAATTAAATAAATAAAAAAATATATATAATAAAAATATATAATTTAAATAAATTTGAATAAATATAAAATATATATATATATAAAATTTTAGAAATATTTTTATATAGCTACAAAAATCGAAAAATAAAAATTAAAATAAAATATTAAATAAATAAAAGTAAATTATTTTATTTCTATCCCATATTTAAATAAACCTTAATAATAGATAGAACACCAAAATATAATGTTTTCTATTATATAAATATCTAAATATAAAATTAAATAAAAATATAATATATTTAATCAACGTATTATTTTAGAATCGTTGAACTTGTATGATTTTTGATAGGAAGATCTAGAAAAGCGCGCGTGTGTTTTCTTGGTTTCGAAGACGAAAACGACGAAGAGAGGACGAGAAAGTAGCGAATCGAGACGCACATAAAAGCTGTAGATAAACGTAAGAGAGGGCATTGATCGACCGTCGTTCCTCCATTCACGAAGTTGGCGGTTATGGCTATACTTATGTACTTAGGTGCACGTACGGCACGTGTATGCTTTCGCGAACACACGGATAAACGTACATATATATATATATATATATATATATATGTATATATGTGAAAGTGGGTGGTATAGAAAAAGAGACAGAGAGAGAGAGAGTGAGTGAGAGAGAGAGGGGGGATTCACCAGAGTATTTTGGTTCGTAGTCGCATATATACAATATGTGTGTATATGTCTATATATGTGAATGTGTGTGGGTTGATACAGCCATGCGTGTTCACGGTACATATATGTGTACATAAACGTATACGTTGACGATATCGTTTGGGGGCCGAGAAGTGCACGGCCCTGACCTTCCTCAAAGTCGCGTTCATAACTTGACGATAAAATGAAAGGACAAATGACGTCATTGGTTCACAAATTCTAACACGTGTCGTGTTAGAATTATTAATATAATAATAATTCAATATAATTTATTTTGAAATATTCCAAAGATAAATTTATTATCGTATATTATAAATTGTAATTATTTATTTACTATAATTGATAATTATTTGAGATTTAAATTTTAATAATAATCATAATTAAAAATAAAATTACAATTAATTTTTATCAATATTGAACATATTTCTATTTTAATAATTATCTAAAAATATTATTTTAAAAATATACGAATAAAATGAAAAATGATTATAAGTGAATTATTAAAAGGGGACGAAAAAAAGGGTATTAATTTAGTTTCTTTCTCTCTTTCTTTTTCTTTCTTTGAAAAAGGAATGGAGTTTCGTGATGTTGTAGTAGGTTGGTAGAACATCTATACATAAGTATGAAACGGGGCAAGCCGATAATCGCTCGCGTGCCATGCAAGGTGCGAAGGACGTAACGGAGATACACGCTCGATAGTAAATACTACAGGCCGATCCGTTCGATAAGGTAATTACTAAATGCTAATATAGAAAACGAACGAGAGAGAGAGAGAGAGAGAGAGAGAGAGAGGGGTACTTATTTGTTCTTCCATGGGCATCATAACTCTAACAGTTAGATGATTCTCCAGTAGTTTTCATGTTTCTACCACCCTCCCTTTCCCCAAACATATTTCCTCTCAAATAATGCAATTAGGTTAACTCAACTTTCAATGGTTTGGAATTTATTCGATCGAGAAGTTTATCTATGATGTAGTTTATTTAAAAAAAAAGAAAAGATTTTCAACGATTCTTTGATACGTTAGAACATATCGCAAATCCTTTTATTCTTATAAGACGAGACCGTGAAATATTATGATTGGATTAGATACATACATATATATACACATACATACATTGGATATATCTGTTGGATAACTTTGACTTAGGGAATTTTGTCGAATGATACCCAGTTATACGGTCGGCTTTACTTTCTTATTCACTTCAAACTCGTTTTCTCTAACTATATTCTACATCTCTGCATTTAATTAACTGCGAGAGAGTTACGACGATCATTGGTTATATACACCACTTGTTAGATCTTACCAATGAAATACCACATGGTATCTGTTACAAAACTGTATAATTAAATAAAAATAAAATTAAAAGGGAAGCAAAAAAGGACAGATCTTTTTTATTAATAATAATTGAAAAAAAGTGGGGAGAAGGGGGGAATATAAATGTATCGTGGGAATGGAAACAAAATGGAGAGAATTCCTATCAACGTTCATTCGTCAAATTGATTTCAATCGGAATTCAAATTCTATTATTATTTTCTTGATTTATCGTTCAGTATATTATTTGAAATACAAATCCCATAATCGACTATTTTACAAAAAAAAGAAAATATTTCTTTTATCGAAGGGTACGGGGTAAGGAAAGAATTTTCTTTTATCCTACCACATCTGTATTATTGTTTCTATTAGGTTACAAATGCTTTGCAATCGTTTAGGATTTTTCAACTTGAGTTCTTCTCACCAGGTGGTCATCATCAGACCTGTCATTACTTGTCATTTTGGGTTTTTTTTTCTATTTTTTTGAATGATTTTTGAACGCATATAAAAGCATAAAATGATCCTACCATTAACTTCGGATTAACTATGTCAATAGATCGTATGTATAATAATCCAAACTCGAGTGTTTCTTTTACTGAAAGGTTTTTCTAACTTTCGAACTATGTTAGATTTTTCTTTGAATATTTGAAATGTAAATTTGTTAGATTTAACCGCAATTTCTCCATATATTTTTTGGTTTAAATAAATACTTTCACTTTTGAAAGAAATTGAAGATTACAATGTGTGAATAAGTATTTCCTTTCACGGAAGCTGTTGTTGGTTTATTTGCGTAGGTGTAAACGATGCATCCAAAAGGAGGAGGAGGAGGAGGACTTACGATCGACAGTACAACTAAATAACGTGTCTTTTTTCTTCCCTACACTTCCACCCCCACACCCCCAATCAAACTTTCTTATCTTCAACGATATCTCGTGCAATGTCGATGTTACATGTTGATATCGAGTGTCATTAAATGTGATTATATTACCCTCCCCCTTAGTGTTCACATGTTCTACGATATATTTACTACGAGTATACCTAACGCGTTTTCTAATGTCGTAGTAGAAACGTTCAAGAGAGCTGGAAAAATGTAACCGTTTGAGAAAAAAAAAAAGAAAGAAAGAAAGAAAAGGATGGTTATATGCGTAGGGGAGAATTTTATGTGAAAGAGAAGGACTGTTTTTTACATCGATACGTAATTTATTGTCATAGCTGATATTAAAGTATAGTGAATAGGACGAAGGGATAGAACGAACGAAGGAAGGTAGGAAGGAAGGGCTTACTTTAGTTCTATATTTCGCAAAATCCTTATAATCGTTTTTATTCCCCGTTCTTTTTCTTCTTCTTCTTCTTCTTCTTCTTCTTCTTCTTCTTCTTCTAGCGAATAATGGAAAAAAAAACTTTCTTTTTTTTTTGAAAGATTAACGACACTGTATAAAACAATATAATCGAGTCTACCATTTTTTTTTCGTGTTTGTTTCTTTCTAATTAGACTCGATAAGGATTTTGTCGGAAGTAAAATAGAAAAAGAAAAAAAAACAATTAATGAGGTAAAAATTTGGAAGAACATTTCTCCGGACGTACAAATTATTAGGAAGAAGAAGAAGAAGAATCTGACTCGTCCAAAGGTTAACAAAAAAAAAAAGAATAAAAGAAAAAAAAGGTTATCAAGAATCAAAAATATAGGCGCCTCGTTGCCTGGCGCCCTTTTTTTTCCTTTTTTCTTTTTTCGTCCCGAAGAAGAGATACACGAAGGAGTCCTATTTACGTTTCTTCTACACCCTTTTTCCTCGAGGCTAGAAACTTTAACAAGTTGGTGGCCATGTCGGTGTGCCCTGTAATTTTTTAATTACGAAAGCATCTCTTTCCTCTTTTCTCTTTCCTAACCTTTTTTTTTATCTGTCTTTCTTTTTATCTTTCTTTTTCTTTAGAACCTAGCAGTCACTCAGGATCGGTGACTTGCAACCATAACCACTGCCGGCACTGCCATTGGTGCTACTGCTGGTGTTTCTGCTGCTTAACATCGTACGTTTCCTTCGCACCCTAGTTTTTAATAACACCTACAGTCTCGAAGTGGATATTTGTAGGCGTTTCCGGGACGTTATGTCTATCTCCGTCTACACGAAAGATACAACGAAACATTTTTTTATTTTATTTTTTTCAAAGGTTAAACACACACACCGAATTACGCTTTAAAACTAACTTTCTTTCTTCCTCCTTTCTTCATCTTTTTCGGTTTTATCTGGATTATCAATGAAGGAAAAAAACGACCACCTTCGTTTCCGATAAGAAGAAAGAAAAAAGAAAGAGAAGAAGAAATATATGGTAGGAGAATGATTCCTACTGTAATTTTCATGCGATCGTTGAGAAATAAACGAGAAAACGAATTCAATCCAAATGAAAGTTTCTTTTTAATGCGATACGTTGGGAATCATCCCTCCCTCCCTCCCCTTACACCACCCTCTTGCTCTCAGTTCTAAGTGTATCCCGTGTGCTGTCCGATGTTCTGTTTAATATGAAAGTCGATCGAGAAATTGATCTTCCAAACAAACAAAAAAGCAAAAAAAATAAAAAAGGGAGAGGGGGGAGGGAAAGAAAGAAAGTGGACGGGAAGGATGTTCGAAGGAGGATGTTGAAGAAGATGAAGAAGTCTCCAACTCGAGACGTAGGTTTCGTAGGTAGAAAAGGATGGAAGCTATATATAAATATACTTTGAATCAAAGTTTAGCGGGTGCAGGGAAGAAGTAGGAAAACGACAGCAGGCTGGCCAATCGAGAGAAGCTTTATTATGCGTGCGTCCTAGTCCCGGGGCTTATAAATAAATATCGCGATTTCCGTCGGGAGAATGAGAGACACAGAAAGAAAGAGAGGGAAGGAGAGATAGAAAGAAAGAAAGGAAGAAATAAAGAGAGGGAGAGATCGAAAACCGAACCCTGGCATCGACAGCGCAACGCAACACACAACGGATCGATAAAAATTCGTCCCGTACACAGGCAGCCGCCATAAATATTCCAATAAAGGTCGGCTGTGCGTCGTCGAGCCTACTTCAGATCGTTTCGTCTTCGTTTTCTCAATACGTCTAACCAGGCCTATCTTCAAGGCACTGAACAAAGAGAGAGAGAGAGAGAGAGAGATAGTTTTATTTTATTTAATTTCATTTTTTTTTGCTTTCTTTTTCATTTTTCAATTGTACAGACAGATGTAATAAGTTTTTGATGCGAAACAATGTAATGTTTGATAATTTTTGCTTTAAGTATATGTATATTAGTAATCTTTTACGATCCGATGCTTAAATCTTAATTAAGTCGACAGATGGCGCCATTGTTTCGAACTGACCTATCACGCGCCGTTAAAAAATGGCGACACGTAATTTGTAAAAGTACGTTAGAAATACATAAAATGTGCGTTATTTGTTTTTAAATAAAAGAAAATATTTTTTTGGTTATTCGATTGGTTAAATTCTCATTCTATTTCATGATTTATCATTTGATCGGTCACGGTAGAAATAAGTATAAACGAAGTGTTGGTAAATTTAGTATACCTGCAAAACAGAATTGAATCTAACCTAAAAGAAAATTGGATCCATGTTTACCGACTGAGTTTCATTAGTTCAATCGATAGATCTAATCGAAATTTTAGTAATTTCTATTCTTAATAATCCTAATAATGTAAAATATCTTATTTAGTTTATATATATAACTTATCTACAATTGCAGTGTAAATTTCGTTAAAATATTATTCAACAATTTTCCCGATAAAGATATAGGTAAACATCAATTTGTAAAGTAATTTTGTTGAAAATGATGTGACTATTTCTCAGGTTGGGGTAACTGATCGAAAAAAGATAAAATTTCGAGCTATTAAAAGCAAAAAAAAAAAAGAAAAAAGAAAATTAATCCCACGAGTTCGTAGAACAAACTTTGTTGGGAGCATGGTATATGTGCATGCAAATATAAAAATGTTTAAAACGGTAAATATTTGAAAGTGTTGGTAATATAAACCATGCGTTATTACATTATTTCGAGGAACAAAGCTACGTTGGCACGATTGACTATGGGGCTAGTATTATTAATGTTACTATTTACCATTGCCGTAGTGCCGCTGGACGACGCAATGTCATCACGCCAGACAGTACGTGGCACTAATTACCGTCACGGCAGCCTATTGTTCCACTTAAGCCCGATTGTTATCGTTACGCAAATTACAGTCAATATAGTTTCGCTGCAGTAATGATTTCGCACCGATACTGCTGCTCTCAGTCAATTCTCTTTTTTTTTTTTGCAGAAAGAGAAAGAGAGAAAAAGAGAATGTGATAGTAAAAGATCACACGAAAAGATACTACACTAGAACTAATTCTAAACTAAGCGAGGGACAACGATTTTTCTTTACGCTAACGACACATTCCATCTCGTTAATCAACGTCCCAGATTTATCTCCGTAACAACTACGAAATACGATTAATAATTTTCTAACGCCATCACAACCACCACTTCCAAAGGTAGCTAGCAAACAACACCGATAAAGAAGAACTCAAAAAAACAAATTATTTTCTGTAAATAAACCTCCCTTACGTTGGAATAATAATTGTTTTAGGATCCCAAAAAAAATTCGATAAACTAAATTATATTTTTTAAAAAATCAAATAATCATGAAAGACGTTAAACATAAATGCAGAATATTTAACATTTTCCTTCTCTCTTTCTCTTGTTCTTTCGTTCTGAAAACTCGTTTGAATTAACTCCGAGATGTAGAAACAATTAGTGGAATTTATGCTAGACCACTATGCTTAGTGTGAGCCATACGAAGAAAGAGAGCACGTGCACGATCGATTAATTTTTCAAACCTAACCACCACTACTACTACCACAAGACTGGTTGGTTCTCTTATGACCCGCTTTCGGCTAGACGAAGGTTAACCGCGAACGTTCCTATGCACGAATCCATATTATCCTCATAATATGGCTACCAAATGTGGCTTAAATTATACTCTATAAGAGTGATACGTATTACGTTATCGATCTTAACACGAATTATGCGTCAAATATTAGAATATTTAAGGACCATATAATTATTAACCAAATAACACATTGATTGTACTCAAATCAACCCGTATGTTTTTTATAAATATTTAAGGAAGCAAATTATTGAGTGAATCAATTTTGTAACATTAACAAATGGTACAAATGATTTCGTTTAAAAGAATGTTTTGTTAATTTTAGTATATAATTGATTTTTATTAATGCTTAATTTTATATATATGTGTGCCCATAATTATAAAAGTTGTGATGAAAAAATGAGTTTATCGGTTATTTCACACCACATTATTTTAAACTAAGTAAATTCAATATAATTTTCACGATATTGTCAAAAATGAACGATTAAATAGTATTTGTTGTTTCAATATTATACAGAATTCATTTAGTGTTCAAATTTAATTCTTTAAATATCTCGAAAGAAGAGATATATGACTCAGACCACTTTCATAATTATGGGCATATCATTTATATCAATAAGAATTCATTTAAATAATTAATTTTAATAACACTAAATGACGATTTTTATTTTCGTTAAATAAATGAATATTCTTATTTAAATTACGTAAAATAAATTGAAATTTGAGGTAATGAACGGCTCAATTAATACTAACATAATAATAATAATAATAATAATAATAATAATAATAATAATAATAATAATAATAATAATAATAATAATAATAATAATAATAATAATAATAANTAATAATAATAATAATAATAATAACAATAATAATAAAGAGAAAGGAGATAAATAAATTTTTAGTTATAGGATACGCACCAAAGAGAAAGTAAGAAATGAAATGAAATGAAATTACAATTATGAGCCAACAAGAGCAACAATCTTCTAGCAAATTGAAATAGAATCTAAATAGCAATAAAGGGAGAAAAAGAGAGTAAGAGAAGGAAGGAGAGGATGAGTTGTATAACGAAGGGAAGAAAAAAATAAAACGAAAGAATAAAGCAAAAGGCGTACACTGATTTTATAATATGGAACGCGATCTTAAATCAACGTCCTTTCCTCAGCCGGAGATAAATCTTAAAGCTATGCACTCCTCTTTTTCCTATACCATTCTATCTATCTCTCTCTCTCTCTCTCTCTCTCTCTCTCTCTCTCTTTCAAATGGTCGTAATAGTAAAGAACTAAAAAAAAATAAGAAATATAAATACGATAGGGCATAGAAACCGAATCGTTTCGTCGTTCGCGTGTTTACCGCCACGCTAACACGAGGGAAAGAGTGCCAGCCTCTCCGAGTTTCCCTCTTACCACCAACCCCCTCTACTTTTCTCTCTCTTTCTTTTTCATTGCCCTAGCAAAACCTAACACTACCATTGGCAAAAGAAGGATCGTGAGCCGTGGCTATAATCTAGCCACGGTTATCGCTCGTTCGAAGCCATCGCGATGCTTTCGCGAACGTACGAAGATTAATATACGATAATGAGAGCGAACCATTGTGTCCGGGCCTCTCTTTGCCTTTAATTCACATTGAACAATCGATAATAATATATACGATATTATTTATATATATCTTCAACTTGCTTCCTATTTTATTTTTTTCTTTATTCTTCTTTCTTTCTTTCTTTTTCTATCTTAACTGAAATATGTTTTTTTTTCTTTTACCTGTTTCCATTTTCAATCATGCAATTACGATTAAATTCAAAATTTAATTACTGTTTCATATATGCATATATGTACATATAATTAGGTACGTTAATAATTTTGTTTAATAAAACAAAACTGAAATATTGTTTTCTTTTTTTTTTACCTGTTTCCATTTTCAATCATGCAATTACGATTAAATTCAAAATTTAATTACTGTTTCATATATGCATATATGTATATATAATTAGGTACGTTAATAATTTTGTTTAATAAAATAATTTTAATAAGAAATTAGATTAATACTTTAGTTATTGGTGACTCCATATATGAATCGTTCATGTAAAATTAAGAGCCGTATTATACGAATGAATTTATATAAAATTTATGTAAAATTTATGTAAAATTTATGTAAACTAAACTGGCTTCAATGCTATAACAAATGGATTAAAAATATTTTGGTTTTTTATATAAAAAAAAATAATTCAAATTACGAATACATGTATTAACGTATTAGTTATATATATCTCATATATCTTTCATAATTAATTAATATGATATATAATTAATAAATAATTAAAAATAATGTCTATATAAATTTGTTTAATGTTCCATTAGTCCTGTAATTAATTAAATAAAAATTTGATTAATTATTTATTGAATTATTAATTAATTTTTCAAAGATACGTTGTTGTGATATAAAAAAAAAAACCCATGAAAAAAAAAAACAAAAAAAGAAAGAAAAGGAGATGTGAACGCAACGAGCGTCGCAACGCGAATGAACGCGGGTGGATTCGGAGGCGTCTTTTATTAGCCGCTAAGGCGTCGCGACGCTATGCTTGCAGAAAAATCCGCGAGATGGAGACGGTTGCAAAGCTACGGAGCATTGAAAGAAAAACCACCCCATGAAAGGTGGGGGTGGAATGATAAGGTTTGTGTGGGTGGATTAGTTGAGAGCAACGGGTGGAGGGTGCTGATGACGAAGGAAAAAAAATCTAAGAAACGAAGGCGTTCAGATGGCGATTCTCTCATTGGTTTCAAATCCACAAAAGTTTAATTTTTCTTTTTTGAGGGATAGGGAACGACTTTGAATCTTTTAAATATATTTAATGTTTTTATCGAACCATTTGTTATGAATAAAATTGTTTAGGAGCATTTGTAAATGATTAATTAAAATGTTAACGTTGAAAGTATAGTATTTGTAACTAGTTGTGTTCCGAAAATTATAATGGTGTGTTTAAATGCACATAGTGCAGTTAATATTTGTTCGATTACAGTTATAAACACAATTAAATTATACATTTTTATAAATTTACATAAATAACAAATTTACTTGCTATCGAAGTGTATATTGCTGTGTTTTTCAATGTTATTTTAAATATGCAATTTTTTGTTTTTAGGAAACATTTAAAAAAGAACAATTTAAATTTAAATACAATTTAAATTAATTTTTGTTTAAAATTATACTGTATAAATAAATAAATTTAAAAAGTACAAATGCAATTTTACTTTTTACTATTCGTTCGATTCTGAATTTAAATTCGTCGATTTGCATTCTCATACAGAGATGAGAATTATTTGATTACGATTGTAAGTACCTTTGAAACGGCTTCGACTTTGATTACAGTAAAACGATTCGAAATTTCGTAAATAGATCTATACTGTGATGTACTCGATCGATTGATCGATCTATCGACAAAAATAAAAAGAAACGGAAGGGAAAGGGATAGTAACATAAGAATATACTCGTTTCATCAAATTGACGATCTCGTAGAGAAACGGAGTGGGCGATGGTCTCTCTCTCTTTCTTTCTTTCCTTAGTTAAAGAAACGGGGGTAGGAGTATGCATACATGACAAACACATACACATATACACACATACAAACCGACACTTATATACAACATAGGCAGATGCAAGTAACGTATCGAAAGGGCACCACTAACGGGCTCCTTCGTGCGTCTCAAATGCATCTTCTCTTTCCACCACATACACACACATGCACACACATACAACATATCTGCATCCGTCCTTTCCCCCAGCCTGCTCGTTCTCCTCCTCCACCACCTTCTCTTACTTTTCCGTTGCCTCCGTTCGCCGTTGTCATGGAAATACAAAAAGAAATCGAACGATAGACAGATAACCGGAGACGCGAAACGAGAAAAAGAAGAAAGAAAGAGGGAGAAAGAGAGATGGGTAGAAGTGCGAGCTGTTCTCCGATAGAAAGGAAACGCGAGTAGGAAAGAAACAGAATAAGAAAATAAGATGAAAGTAGAAGAAGAAGAAGAAGACGAAGAAGAAGAAGAAGAAGAAGAAGAAGAAGAAGAAGAAGAAGAAGAAGAAGAAGAAGAAGAAGAAGAAGAAGAAGAAGAANAAGAAGAAGAAGAAGAAGAAGAAGAAGAAGAAGAAGAAGAAGAAGAAGAAGAAGAAGAAGAAGAAGAAGAAGAAGAAGAAGAAGGTTGTCACCTCCTACATCCCTTACACCTTTAGTACGGCTTTCCACACTCTTTTCTCCATACTATTCCCACCCACTTGCATCTCTTTCTCAACCACCCTTTTTATCCCACCCTTTCTATCTCCCACTCACTCACACTAACTCTCTCATTCTAGCTCTTTTCTCTACTTCCTCCCTTTCCCTTCGACTGTAGCAGAACCACTCGTAGTCGAGCCCCCCTTCGAGTACCTAGGAAAGGGAAGGACGAAGATGGTGGAGAAAAAGGTGCTCGAAGGTGGAGCAGCGCCTAGCGTTTCAAAGTGTACGGAAGGAGAAGAGACGAAAAGGAAGGGAGATAGAGAGAAAGAGAGAGAGAGATGGTGGTAGTGGGGAAGGGGGTTGGAAAGGGGGAGCAGGAGAAGAAGGTGCCAGCTCCGAGCATAGCTAACTAGCTGAATCTGAATCAATACTTACTTCCGCCCTCCCTTTCTACCTCCCTCGCACAGACACTCTCCTCTCTTTCTCTCTCTTTCTCTTTCTTTCTTTCTTTCTTTCTTTCTATCTCTCGTTCTCTTTCTCACTTAAAAGTCTACCCATCTTCCATCTTACTTCTTTATTCTATACCCATCTATTCATCCATTTATTTCTTTCTCTCTCTGTCTCTCTCTGTTTCTATATCTTTACGCCCTCTTCTTATTTTCTGCGGGTCCCTTTTTACGAAAAAGGACTTTAAGGGTCTCTTTTTCTAGCCCTGTTCTACATCATCCCTCCTCTCTCTCTCTCTCTCTCTCTCCCGTTTTAACTCCCACTTTTCTTGACGAACACATCCCCCCCTCTGCTACTCTATCTTTACGTATTTCTACCCTCACTTCGTTTCTCACTCTTCTCGTTTCAGTATCCTCGTTCACATTTGAACTTCTTTCTCTTTCTTTCTCTTGTATTTTGTCTCTTTCGTTTTCTTTCTTTTTCTATCTAGTAGGTCGTAACCGTTCTCGATAGTCGCGACGTTTGATCAGCCGAATTCACGCTTCCACGACCGCTCTTCTTCCCCCTCCACCTCATCCTCCTCATAGATTTCGTTTGCGAGACTCTTCCGAGTGCGTTTCTTCAAATTCGTCGAGCGGAAGATCGGATTTCTCTTTCTCTTTCTCTTTCTCATCTTTTTTCTTTCTATTTCTATTTTTATATATAAGGGCTGAAACAGGGAGGAGACTTTCATTCGGCTCGAATAATCGTTAGAAATGATTTCACGCGGAAAGAATATAAGTACATATATATAATATTTTTTTTTGCTTTTTTAGATTATCGAACACATTGCCAATAAACAACGCATCGTTCCTATACGTTTATTTATTTATTTAAATAATTAATTTTAAAGATGAATTTTAAATAGAACCAATGAAGTTTTCCTACTTTGAATAAGAAAAAGTTACGATTAGAATAGGGATGGGGGATGAAAATTTCATTCATGCTTTTGACAAATTATTAAAAGTATTTTATTTTTTATTTTTTTATTTTTATTTTTCGTTCTCCGAGCAAGAAAAAAAATTTTCACGTTGGGTAGAAGAATATGTGCTTAAAAAGCGTTGGTCTCTCGCGGAAAAAAATTTGAGGGGTGCCTAAGGCTCTTCTTCTTCTTCTTTTCCCTGATTCAACCCTCGAATCAGCCCTTGCAGGTCGATCTCTTCTCTAAGTCTTAGGAGAAGCAATCTCGGAATTTTAAAGTGGCCGTATCGAGAGAGGAGAGATTCTTTTTATTTTTTTTTTTCGAATAAAATCTCAAAACGATTTTTCAGGGTTCAATTTTGTTGTTTTTGTTGTTGTTTGTCTTACTCGAGTTTAAAAAGAAATTTTGCAACGATTTAAAGATATTTAATTTTATTGATATTTTTTTATTGCTTTTATTTTTTCTCATTTGATTTTATATTTATTTGATTTTATTGAGGTAACAGATAAATACGATTTAAGTATAATCCATCCCGTAAATTTGAGCAAAGGAGACAAGCTCATCGGCGTCAAGAGACCTCGAGTTAAAGCGAACGCCTCCTCAACGAGTTCGCAGTCACGCGAGCCGTTTCTTACATACTTCTACCAACCAACCATCCAACCAACAAACCAACCAACCATCCAACCAACCACTTGACTACTTCTCTAATACAATTTCCAACTTTCCTTTTCATTGAATACGATTTTTATGGTAATAAAGAAGTAAACCCTTTCCAAATGGAATAATCAACATTCAAAAAATTGTCTCATACAAATAATTAACACACACACACACAAAACCCTTATATTTTCCCAAAAGATTATTTTATTGGACAAAAAAAAAATAAATGAACAAAAGATTGGACAGAGTTATACCCACAAAGTATCCATCGTCTTTATCGATTTTCCCTGTTTTCTCTTTTCCAAAAAATAAGAGGACGAAGGTATAAGAATAAGAAAGAAAAAAAAAATTAAAAGAAGAAGAGAAAAAAATAGGAGAACGAACGGTTCGATCGACGCTACTTGGAAGCGGAGTCGAACGAACGCGCAGCATCTTATTTGCGTGCGTCTCTCGAGGATGAAAGTTGGTGGGGGAGGCACCACTCTTCGTAGGAGAAGAGTCGAGATGATGGTCTGGGAGGGGTGGAAGAGGCTGGGTAGAAGACGATAGGAGAGGGAGGGCTTTTTCCCTTGGCGAACGTACGTGAAATTATCCTAGTGGAATCCGCGTGCGCGACTCTTACACACACACACACACACACATACACACATCCGTAGCATATGAGAAACACGAAATTCTTCACGTACGTAATGCAAGCACAACATTGATTCGCATTCGGATTACAAATACAAAAATACTCGTAAAACGTGCGTTTATGTGCGAGTAATAATTTATGAGAGTATATTTAAGTATACATATGTATGTGTGTGTGTGTGTGTGTGTGTTTGAATGAAATAAAAAAGTTTACGCATAAATGTATATGTATGTGTGTATGTGTGTGTAAGAAATTCATATTATAATTCCGAGGAGGTTTAGCGGGTGCGTGCGAGTTCGTGCGAGTTGCCGGCTAATTGTGTTGCGTGGGTGTGAATATGGTTTATAGTTCGGCGGAAAAGCTGGCTGCGGGCCAGACAAACGAGCTCACGTGACGTCACGCGACGGAAATACTCGACCGGGCTAATTAGGCGAGGCACCTTATCCTCCTATGCTCGAACGCGAACGGAACCCATGCGTCGCGACGACGTTTCTGCAACACTATGCTCGCCTAACCGTCAAAAGACCTTTCTTTCCCATCCTTTCTTCCTTTCCATTTCTCATTTTCTTGTATATCAAACTACATATTTCCATCAAATTCAAAAGAAAATGTCGACAACGACGTAAAGATTATTAAGTATTGCGTACAATAGTGAATTATTGTCAAACGTTTTTTTGTAAATAAAATAATAAATTATTAAGAACGAGATGTTTCATTTGCAATTTGTTAAAAAATTAGAAAAAATATAAAAGGTGTATTATTATTTTAGAATAATAATTTAATTTATTATCATATATCATATTATAATATTATTCTTTGTTTTATCATTTACATCACACAAACACACACATACACACACAACCATAAAGTTCGTATATTTAAAACAAAAATTATGGTAAGAATTTCTAATTTGTTTTTATTTTTTTTTTTTTTTATAGAAAATTGACGTCAATGAAAAAAAAATGATTAGATATTATATTCATTGTCAGTGATCAAATCATCGGATTAATTTACGGATAAATAATAGACAGTTAGACACGTATAAAATTTTTGATTTGCAGCTCGTCAGATCAAAGAGAATGAGAAGATTGAAAGACAGAAAGAGAGAGAGAGAGAGAGAGAGAGAGAGAGAGAGAGAGTAGTACAGGTTTAATTACCATCACTTCCGGCTGGATGTCTTACGAATCCGATTAACCAACGCCCAAGCATTATTCCCACGTCGTTCATAGTCGATCCCTGCTTAACGATGACGAGAAAAGACTCGATGTTCATTCCCCTCTATCTATCTTCTCTTTCTCACACACAGTGTTTCTTTCGTTTAACAATCGGCAGCCTACGCTAAGCAACGTCAGAAGGAAGAAACGAATGAACGAATGAACGAATGAACGAACGAACATACTTACTGACCTTTTTTTTATTTCTTTTTTCCAGCTAGCGGCGACGAGCTGTGTAATTAGCGGTGCATAATAATTGAGGTGTGCTCGTGCCCGAGCGCACGTTCGGGAGAAGAACGAGAGCGTAAAAAGACGAAGTAGGAAAAAAGGGTACGACAAGGTGGCAAGGTTGAGTATTAGTATAAGGACGAGTAGGAGTAGGAGAACGTTTGTAAAAGAAAAAAAACTGAAATGAAGAAAAGAGTAGCCCTTACGAAGAAGAAGAAGAAGAAAAAAATAAAATGACCAACTAAGTAAAAGAAATAAAATATGAAAAAAAAAAGGAAAGAAGAAGACTTTCTTCAGAAACAATGTAAAGCGCGTGTAAAGCGTTGTAAATACGAAAAAGGGGTGGGCAAGCGGGCGTGACTGCGTTAAGTTGAGTTAAGTCGAGGTTAACTCCCTTAATTACTCAGATTTAATCAGACTCCGGTGTGTGTACATAATACACAACGTGTGATGGGAGTATGAGTAGCTTGCGAGGGAGGAAGAGGAAGAAGAATTACAAGAAGAATAAAAAGAACAAGAAGAGGAAGAAGAAGATAAAGAGGGGGAAATTGAAGGAGGAATTGCTCGAGATGGCTCTACTCTTTGAGTTTCATATTGCCACACGCATACACACATACTACATTTTCTACATACGTAGATATGTTTCTAGGTATACCTACATTTCTCTCTCTCTCTCTCTCTCTCTTTCTCTTTCTCTTTCTCTTTCTCTTTCTCTTTCTCTTTCTCTTTCTCTTTCTCTTTCTNTCTCTCTCTCTCTCTCTCTCTCTTTCTCTTTCTCTTTCTCTTTCTCTTTCTCTTTCTCTTTCTCTTTCTCTTTCTCTTTCTCTTTCTTTTGCGAATACGATGATCTCCACACGTTCGTATGGGTTCATGGCATAGAGAAGTGGAAGGACTTGGTTGCCTGCCTGCCTGCCTGCTTGCTTGCTTGCCTGACTGCTTGCTTGCTTGCTTGCTCACTCGCTCGCTTGCTTACTTAACGAAGATTAATTGCGCTTAAACCAACCGCGCACACGGCCTCGCTACACCGACTCGCCCATCCCTCTCTTTCTCTTTCTCTTTCTCTCTCTCATTCTCATTCTCATTCTCGTAGACTCTTTCCTTCTCCTTTTCTTTTTTCTCTTCATTCTGTCTCTCTCTCTCTCTCTCTCTCTCTCTCTCTCTCTCTCGTGTGCTAGCACCATCGAGGCACATTCTCACGTGGCACCACATGACCCCCACGAAATCTTAGACGCGATCGAAAGACCAAGTCGACCATAGAGATTTAATTATTTTCACTCTTTCGTATCCCTGCCCCCCTCCATCTTCCTTCTTCTTCTTCTTCTTCTTAAGTTGCTAATTATCGGATTTACTTCTCTTTACCTTTCTCTTCCCCCACACCCATCCTTCAACTCATGTTCAATTCAGTCTTTTTACCTTCATTTGTTAATTGATAAATATGTTGTATTATTTTCGAAAGGTTATATGCAAATCCCATAATTTTGTTTACTTTCTTTAACAATAAGATAAATCACGGTGAAGATGAATTTTTTTCAATGATTGGCAACGTGTATTTCATTTCGGGTCTATGAACTCAAACGCAATACGCTTTGATTTTCTCTTACTCTTTATTTTTCCCTTTTGTTTGTTTCTTTGTGTTGGACTATTTCGAGACGACGTGTAACGGTTCGTTCGATTAAATAAGTGGATAATCGGATCCGTGAAAAAGAGAACAGCGTGAAAAGAGAAAAACAGTTTGGTCTATCGATGAAGATTAATGGCGGCTGATTTATATGCCGTGATTCATTGACTCTAATTATTGCCGAATGGACAACTTACAACCATTACCACCATCACTATTATATGGTTACTCTGTTGATGACCTTATGGTGTGACTTTTATTCTTAAACGTTTGTAGTAATAAAATCGTTGATTTGAAAAATGACAATAATTTACTCATATAAATATATATTTATGAATATATTCAAAATTATTAATCGTCTGAATTGAAAATCATGAAAAAGTATCGATCAATTATTACGTGCCTCTCTCTCTCTCTTTTTTTGATATAATAATAAGAAAGATTGAAAAGACACGAAACATAGAAATCGATCGTTCCTGAGTGGATATTTGCCAATGTTCGAGACGAAAATAGATTGAAAGTAAGAACTTGACGCCTGCCGAATGTCATAAATATCGCTAAAATTAGTGCATATATGAGCAGACCAGTATATTCGTTGAGATTCGGTTCGTTTCGTTTAGCATTTAACATTACTCGCGATCTGCATTCCCCTTCTTCTTCATCTTCATCTTCCAAGAAAAAAAAAAATATTTTTTCATCTTCATCTTCGTATTTTGCTCTCTTGAAAAAATATCGGAGGGGAAAAACATAGTGAATGCTGTGCATTGTCATAATCGCGATTATCGGCGAAGCGTATAAATACTAAAAGACGATTGGAAAATGAAAGATAACGACAAAAAAAAATATAAATAAAAATAGAAATAGAGAGAGAGAGAGAGAGAGAGAGAGAGAGAAGACTGTAAAGGTGCGACGTAGCGTTTTCGTGATAACAATCGCAAAGAGTGGTGGTGGAGGAAGAGGAGGAGGTTGAGATCGCGAGAGGAATAAGAAGAACGAGCAAAAGGAGGTGGAGGAGTGAAAAGGGCACCGGCCGACCTCGGGTGGCCCTTTTGTTGTATATAAAATATTATTTCGCTGGGGCAGGGCATTCATTCGGTAGGATAGCTGCTTCTTCTTCTTTTTTATTTTTTTATCTTCTTTTCCTTGAAAGGTGAACTCAAAGATGATTAAGGAGAAAGAGAGAGAGAAAGAGAGAAATAATACTAGTAGCTTACTCTCTCTCTTTCTTTCTCTATGATAATTATCAAGAAAGGAAAAATTTTTCTGAAAGCAACGCACCTTCTTCGACTCGAGACAAAAGTCGAAGAAGAAGAGAAAGAAGAAGAAAAGGGGAGGGAGTTGAAAAGAGGGTGGAAAAGGAGGAGGACCCCTTCGTTCGACCGACTTTCCTTAGTCTTTCTTTCTTATATTCATTTCCTTTCTTTTTTCTTTTCTACCCCACTCCACCCTGCTTTTTCCACCGTTACTTCCTTCCTAGTCCTACGTACCTTCTTTTTATATTATCGTTATTATTATCGCGAAGAAGATTTAGAGATCTCGAAAGAGGCTCCTTCGAAGGAGAACTCTCTTCTTTTTTTTTTCCTTTTTCAACCCCCAAACTTCACCCTCAAGCTTACATCCAACCACTACCATCATCAGCACTAGCAGTAGCACCACCAACCTTTCCCTTTCACTTCCCTAGTCGGCTTTATTTATGAAGGCCATTAATTACCAACGAATTATCAAACGTCAGAAGGAACGAAGACGAACCGAAATTCTTTCAAACTTGGATCCTAATCTTTTATCTTTTATTTTATACCTCTTTTATTTTTTTATTTTTTACTTTTTATTTTTTATTTTTTATTTTCCATTATATTTCATCATAGAGGCGGTAATTAAAGGAGTATTGAAATAAATGAAGAAATCTTTTCTTTTTTTTTTTTTTTAAGGGAAGCCAAAGTATAAACAATATCAAATTTATCATTAAAGATACTTTCTTTTTTGTCATAATAATCTTATTAATTTATAATAACGTTAATTAAATAGTTTTATTGGATCGTTAAAATTCTTTTGCGACTGATTCAAATAAAATGAAATATAATGCTATTGGTGTCGATTAAGAAAAAATTATTAAAGTCAATCTACAGTATTTTTTTATTTTTTTTATTTTTTTAAATGGGAATAACTTTGTCGTTGTTGTTTTAAAGAGAGGGGTGGGATTTAAAGGCACAGCTGGTATTCTCTGGTTGACTTTTAAGTTAATAAAAACAAAAGAGAGAGATAATTATACGATGGCTAATTGCTTCAACATCTCGACTAGCCGCGAGACATAACGAAATAATCTCGATATCCCTTCCTTCTTTCCCTTTTTTTTTTATTATTATTTTTTTTTAAATATTTTTTTTGTTCTTGCTCTTGATCCTTTTCTCTTCGTCACGTTTCTAAACCACTCAGAGCATTCTTAATTCGAATCAACCCCCCTCGCCTAGGTTTATCTTTATCTTTTTTCTTGCACTACACTACTTCAATCCTCCACCTCCTCCTCCTTCACCTCGTCGTCCTCCTCCTCCTCTTATTCTTTCCTTTACGCCGACGAAATTAATTAGGCGAACTTCCTGTCCCGAGGAAAGAGCTTTTAAAACCGCACGACCGCCTGTACTTGCGGTCTCTTCTCTTCTCTTCTCTTCAATTTTTTATCTTTCTTTTTTACTTTCTTTATAATATATATGTATATATAACTCTCTCTTTACCTCTTCTTTCTCTCTTTCTTATGGTTATGAAAGAATTCAAGCGTGGATGGCCATCGAAATCGTGAACGACGAATGAACGAACGGGTCCTCCTCTTCTTTCCTAATTTTGTATAATCTTTCTCAATGACTCTCGGTCATTGTCGTCGATAATTCCACCAGGGGCCCTTAAACGAGCGAAAGCCCTTTGTTCCACTGTTTCCTGTCTTTGGGAATACATTACTTCTCCTTTTTTTTTTATTTTTTTTTTATTTTCCTTTCTTTTTTTTATTTTTCTTTCTTTTACCAACAATGTTTGAAGATTTTAAATATCAAATTTCGATGATGAATTATAAATGAAATTATTTCGCATGAAAAATATTGGATGTAATCTAATTGCTTTAAGTATAATATTTTGCTGTATTTTTTTATTTTTATTTTTCTCTCTACTTCTTAGCAACAAATTTTTAACGAAGCCAGAAAAAAAAGGATTTTAAATTTAATAAAACAAATTTGTTAAAATTACGTAAATAGGAAATAAATATATATATTAAATTAAAATAAAAATAATAATTTAATAATAATTAAATAAAAATAAAAATATAATATAATAATGTATTTAAATTATATACACACATGTAATTTATTATTATTTAAATTAAATAAATTCCAATAAAAATTTATTTGCATTTTTTGATTTGTAATTTATTTACCAACGGTATCAAGCGTGAATTTTATACCGTTTCGTAACTTCCAGTATTATAATATACATCGGTAAAATACGTAGACTCTTTAAAAAAATAAAATATAAGAAAAGAACAGATAAAAAAAAAGAGAAGAGAAGAGAAGAGAAGAAGTCTCTGGACACGCTCGAAACCGCCGGAGGAGGATGGTTTCACGTGCAGAAATGCGAGGAGCCGTGAGCAATTTCGCGAGAAACGATTCTCCCTCTTTTCTTTATTCTCCTCTTGCTTAAGAAAAGAATGAACGAAAGAAAGAAAGAAAGAAAGAGTGAATAAGAGAGAGAAAGATAGTCCGGACGTATACTATATTCGACGCCAGGTATTATAATCACAGGGTTGTACGTTGCGAAGAGAGAACTTTTCGGTGGAAAGGCCAAGCGTTGAGGTTGCTGTGGTTATAACGAACAAGATGAAGAAGAAGATGATAAAGAACAAGAATAAGAAGAGGAAGAAGAGTTGTACAAGATTTTCGAAGCAAGGACGAAAGTTCGAGTAACGTTTTGATGAGAAGAGAAAACTAAAAAAAAAAAAAAAATAAAGAAAAAAAAGAAGGAAAAGGGGTAAGTTGGGTTGAGGGGAGAAGATGAGGCAGCCCTTAGGGCGATTATTTCGCGAGGCGATAATTAGGCACGGTCAGTCGTCCTCGAGTTTTAAACCGAGCTCAAAAAATAACGAGGAAATAATTGCTACAAAGAAAGAGAGAGAGAGAGAGAGAGAGAGAGAAGAAGAGTTTTCAACGAAAGTGTCGGTGGGACCAGTGTTTTTAAAAAGACGAACCGTTTATAAAAGTGGAAAAAGGGTAGATGAGGTGAGGCAGGGAGGGTGGTTAAAAGGAAGAGCAAGGAAAGAAAAAAATGAGGTTGGTGGTATAGGAAAGATGGAAAGGTAAATCACACGACAATTTTTTTTTTCTTCTTTTTTTTATACGACGTTGTAAAGGTGACGATGGAAACTCTGAACTGAGAGAGAAAGGAAAAGAAAACAAAAAAAAACATAGTGGACGAGAAAGAAGAATAAGAAGTAGAAGAAGAAGTTAATTAAGTAATAAAAAGTCAGGGGTTTTTTTTCCCCAAGGGTCGACGAGCTTTGCACTGGGTTCTAAGACACAACCCCGATAGCCAAGGGTAAAATTAAAATAAACATCCCCTAAATGAGTCGCCGCAGCATCCACCAGAGAGAGCCCCGTTTAACCAGGGAGCCGTTAATTAATTCCTGTGAAACCGAGAGGAACAAAAGCACCACCACCACCACCACGACTTGGAAGTGAGTTCCTTCCTTTTTCTTTTTTATTCTCTTCTCTTTTCTTGTCTTTACTCTTCTTCTCTGATATCAACGAGGATCATGGAAGAGCATTAAACACCGCGGAACCCAGCCACCGTCTGACTCTTTAATTAGCCACCCCTAAAGCGTTCGCTTGCCGACAAGCAGTGTCAAGGGTCCGTGCGGAGTGAGCAACAGGTGAGATGTAAAGCAAGGGTTATCCTTGCTTTTCAAGAGAAAGAGAGAGAGAGAGAGAGAAGGCAAACAGAGAAGGGTGAATATTTGGATTGTCGAATATTTCTTTTTAATTGTAACATCAAGTGGTTGTAATTGTGCCTTTAATTTCTCACGCTCAACACTCTGTGATATATTATAATACATCTCAAATTAATAAAATAATACTTTAACAAGGCAAATATTGTATATAAATAATAAAATAGAAAATAAAACAATAGGATAATTAGTTTAAATCTATTAACAATCATTTTAACCTATAAAATACAAATACATCTATATCTAATTAATTAATTAGAAATGTAATTTAATCGAAAGTAAAAAATAACAACAACAAAATGTAACACCAACTAATCACTGGTTGGTGGATGATTTCAACTCAACACGCTTCTGTGTCTAACGTATAAAGGGATGAAGAAGATCCCTTGAAAAGTGTCAATGTTATCACAGTGTCAAGGGTAATTAAGACCTGTTGATCGTTCTCAGTCGAGATTCCAAGAAAGCAGAAGGAGGAGTAGGAACAAGAAGAAGAGGGAGGAGGAGGTGGGGTAAAATCGTTTGTAGAGCGGGGGTGTCGGCTCATTCGTCTAAGGAAAAAGGGGGAAGGGTTGTGAGGTGATGAATATTCCAAGCTTAAAATCCGTTACCGCGAAGCTCAGAAAAAGGGAGTAAAAGGGGTTCGAAGCTAATGAAAGGTACATTATGACCGTTGAAGGCGCTTTCCATTGCTGTAAAGTCGACCTAAGAGAGAAAGAGAAAGAGGGTGGAAGTTTGAGGGATGGATTAAGAGAGAGGGTGGAAGGTAGGTAGGTACGGGCTGAGGAGAAACAACCTTAGCCAAGTTGCCATGTTATAAATGCGATAATTTGCGTGGGAGGGCGACAACGTTGCTTTCTACGAACGACGACGACGACGACGACGAGGACAAGGACGACGACTAAACCCTCAGCCATTTAATTACGCTTAAAACATGCATTAAATATTGTCGGAGGGTGGAAACGTTTCTAAAAGGGTTGAACCCTTAAGCTCGTTAAGCTCACACAGATTTTCCCTTCTCTTGTTTTCTGTCGTCGTTACAACAGCTCTTTTCTCTTTCATGGTTTTGTCAATCTGTTAAATGACACAACACACACACACACACACACACATATATATATATATATA
>NW_015148971.1:4610254-4656331 GCF_001465965.1 Polistes dominula | reverse complement strand
TATATATATATATATATATATCCACACACACAAAATACTTTGATTTATCTATTTTTGTCAGTTTCATAAATTTGGTCAATCTGTTATACGAATTTAGACACATTTACACACACACATACACACACACTCGATGAAACAACAAGCAATTATTAAAGATAATTTAGAAAATTCTGATTTATATACAAAGATGAAACGCGCTGGCGTGTAATATGGTCGATGTTGCTTCCTTCGTAGAGAAGTAGGAAGGCGACGAGGATGTTGACATTGACGATATGATAGCCTTGATGAGCGTGGTAAAGAGAGAACGTAGTCGTACATACATAGGTATATTATACTATATGTATATATATGTGTATACAATATATATATGTACATACTAACTACATCTATGCTGGGACCGGGTACGTATCATTTTTAAACGCCGGAAATGTGTTATTAGCGGCTACCGTGCGCGCGAGCATACGGTCAATTGTCCTGATTTGGGAACCTCTGATCCGGACCCTCTTCCTGACAACTACGAATTAATACCACGTTGCGTTTCCGCGTACAACTATTTATCTATTTATTTATCTATCTCATTTACTCTTATGTTCTCACAATACAAATGACACATAAGATGATTGGTCCTTTGTAAATACTTTTTGTTAATTGATTTATATTTTCATTTTCTTTTAATTTGCGTTCAAATAAAATTGTTAAACGATCGTATTAAATTAAATTTTATTTTACTAACGCGCAAATAGGTAAAAAGGATAGACAGATAGATATCGTTCTACCGTGATCGTGTTTAATGAGATCAACGGATTTCCCGTCCGGCTTGTAATTCAAAGAGCGAAGCCACTTTACGGTAGTTCCTAACGAAGCCACCAGCCACCCTGATTTGGTTTGGTCTGGCACGAAGTATAAACTCTCATTCTCTCTCTTTCTCTCTTTATTTTTCTTTTTTTTTTTATTCTTTATCTCTCTGTCTTCGTGTTAATTTTAATCGGCTGAGTAAAACGCTTTTACCGTGAAATTAGACCAGGGTTTGTTTCGAATACTACGATGAGTAAAAAAGAAGAATAAGAATAAGAAAAAAGGGAAAAAAAAGAAAACGGAAAGAGGAGTAGAAAACGATCGTAAAACGTTCTCGCGTCGTCTTGGTTATCTACTTCTTTTTCTATTTTTTTCTTCTTCTTCTTCGTCTTTGTCGTCTTCGTGTCGCTCGAATCCATTGGGAACTCCGAGCACGATCAAATGAATCAACAGAGACAATTAATAGCCAGCGAGGGCCTTCAGAAAGCCGTACGACATCGTCCAACCCCCCCATCAACCACCCACCTTACCCCTTCGTACGTTGCCTACCCGTAACGACTACTACTACTACCACTATTATTACTACTACTACTATTACTAGTATTACGTGTAGATGAACAACAAATCTATTTGTCTGTCCTGAGAACACACATAGTCCAAAGACTCCAGAACACGCGTGCTTTGCTATGTCGTATCTCACTGATTCTTTTATCAACCTCGAGTGATGTTTTTTTTTCTTTTTCTTCGCTCGCTTTTTAATCGCACTTTAATTGATTTCATCCTTTTAAATTAATTTCACAAATAAAATATGCATCATTACTCTATTTTATTAATCAATCGTTTGTACAAATATATTAAGAATATTTTAATATTTTTAGGAATATTTTTCTTCTTCTTAGTATTATTAATATCAATTAACCCTTTGGCTACATTTAACGTATCAATACGTCATGCATTTGTTTGGGAAAAAAACTCGCATGACGTTTTGATACGTCATTGAAACTGAGACGAGATTTAACTCTACTTCATTTTGGTTTATTTCAAAGTAATGTGAGTAATTTTTATATTATTATAATTAATTATTATAATAATATAAAAATAATTTTCAAATAAATATGTACTCAAAGGGTTAAAGAAACATGAACTATTTTTTGTTATTGTTTTTTTCTATGAATATGTTATTACACATGAGTGTTAGGAAAAAAAAAAAAAAAAAACAAAAAGAGCTGACGAGCAATGTGAATTTTCTTTTTCTTGCAACTCGAGTGGAAAGAGTATGAACAGTGAAGCGCGCGCCAAAGTCGAAGGTCTGACCCTGACCTACCTCTCTTTATGACGTCAGCGATGTGTGCTCTATGAGAAAGAGAGAAATAGAGAGAGAGAGAGAGAGAACGTACGAGAGATAGAGAAAAAGAAAGAGAAAGATAGGAGAAAGCGAGCGGAATCGATGCGCGTATATGCGTCTGGATAGCAACGTCTCTCTCTCTCTCTATCTCTCACTCTCTTTTTATCTCTATTTCTCTCTCTTTTTCTCTTTAGGAATCCTTTTTCTTCTATACAACTCGAAGTTGTTACGAGATCGATGTACTCTCGAAAGGTGAAAGCAATTCTTCCTTTTGTTCTCTGTTTCACTGGTAAGCATACAAAAATTAATAAATATAAATTAATGAATAAATTAATTAATAATTTAATAAATAATTTAAGTAATTAATTACAAAAAAAAGGAATATGCAAGATCGTTAGGAAAGTTCGTACAGAATTTTTGGTTTACTCTTGTCATTTCTTTAATGATAAAATTTTAATACAATTTCGATGACTGTAAAATAAATTAATTGGAAAGACAAAAAAATTAATTTGAATAATTTTTTAATTTGTATAATGGTCAAAAAGAATTCTTTACGATTTATCGGATATTATACAAAACATATAAGAATAATAAAATCGGTGCACGTATTTCATTTTTAGACGACCTAATAAAAAATAAAAATAAATAAATAAATAATCATAAAAACAAAATATCTTTCATTCCTGGTTAAAATAATCTTTCTTAGATCTTTCGCATTATCACAAAAAAAAAGTAATCTTTTTCTCGTCGTAAAACGAAGTCGATGACCAACAAACCCAAGCATCGACTTAGCGTATTATTTTCATTTAATATCTTTCTCCGATGTTACAAAGTTTCTCGTCTTTCCTTTTTTGAAAGATTGCCCCCCACCTACACGTATAAGAACGAGAAAGTGACTGAGAGAGAGAGAGAGAGAGAGAGAGAGAGAGAGAGAGAGATAAAACAAAAACAAGAAAAATTACGAACAAATAAGAAGAAGTAGTATAAAAAAAAAAAAGAAGAAAAAAGAAGTAAGGAGTAAAGATAAACTCTGAGGAATTAATTAGGACCAGGTAATCAAGAAGAGACACCGCGTTTGGACCTCGAAAGGTGAGGATGGTCAAAGTAAAGACGAAGAAGATACAAAAAGAAGAAAATGAAGAGAAATAAGAGAAGGAATAGGAGGAGGAGGAGGAAAAGGGCAAAAAGGTGCGAAGGAAGAACCCACGTATAAATATTCACTTCTGTTCAACACCATTCGAACGACCCGCTTATCCATGGATTGACCAGATTACAGTCTGGTCCAGCAGTCTTCTCTCTCTCTCTTTCTCTTTTATTTCTGAGTTGCATTCAAGCTGGAAATTCGAAATGCTTCGTTCGTCTTCTCTTAATCTTTCTTTTTCTCCTGTTCTTCTTCTTCTTCTCTTAACTTCTACTCGTTCTCACCTCTCTCTCTTTCTCTCTTTCTCTTTCTCTTTCTCTTTCTCTTTCTCTCGTATTTGAGAGCAAGCAATACAGGTCCGGATCTCGGACCGTGAGTAACGGCTATTCCGAGAAGTTGTTTCAGATAGAGGGCTAATTTGTTCGCGTGGTCGACCTCTCTCTTCCCTTCCTTTCTCATCCTTCTTTCTTTTGCCTTTCCTCCCTTTCCCTTCAGCCCTTTTTCCTCTCCTTCTAAGCTGGACCCGCTAAAGATACGAGAACACCGCTAAAGATACGACACCGTTTCAAATGCGAGAAGAAGAGGAAGGAACAGGACACGCTGAACTCACACATTTGCTTTTTTGACTATACGTGTATGCGTTCTTTTTACCTACTTGATTGATTTACCTGCTTGATTATTGTATTATTATTATTATTATTATTATTATTATTATTATTATTATTATTATTTTTACCTTTCGTTAAGAGAAACAATGTTGGTATTCTTCCGTGTACGAATTAATTGACGATGTTGGATTAATCGATACATTTTTGTTGTTTTTAAATATCTACTATATTTTGTAAAGGTTGTCGTCAACATTGGATTGGCTAATTTGTATTTTAATGTTATATGAACAAATTAATATATGATCTTTCGATGTAGTTGTTAAAAAAAAAAATTTAATTTGAAGTTATATCGTTTGATTACAATTTTTATGAAAATTGTTCTTACATTTGTACATCAATGGAATTTGATTTGACGACAATTTGAATCAATCGATGATATAACTAATTTTGATCTTAATTATTTAAATGATATTTAAAATAATTAAAAATTCGATCATTTTAAAACAAATACAAGATTAAACAAACACACATAACAGATATTAAAATAAATCTAATATTTTCCTTCTACGATCAAATCTTAAACACACGTTTCATATTTGATAAAGTTTGTGAAGTTTGAATTTGTGGAATTTCGATATCCCGTTCGAATCGAAATTTTCGAGGTAAAATTCGAAGACTAAAGGAAGACGAAGAACTCTTCAATCTCTCTTTTTCTCTCTCTTTCTCTTTCCTATCTCACTCTCTTATTCCTTAATGCGCTTCGAATATGCTCGGAATGCCCGGACCCTAGCTCGTTTTGCGCCGCTCCTGGCTGCGCGCATATAATAACGGCGTATCTGTTCCCAGGTTCTCGTAGAAAAGAGGCAACGGGTCTTGATAACAGGGGGTTGGATAACAGGGAGAAATGGGGAGAAAGGGGGATGGATGGGGTGAGTATCGCATGAGTTATTAAGATTCCGGCGCGCATGCTCGCGGTTCTTTCATCGATTCATAAGAATATCCTCTCTGCTGCTGCTTTGCCGTCTCTGCCACCCCTTCTACAAACCCTCTTACACCCCCTTCCCCCTCCTTCATTCTCCTTACTAGCTCTCGACCACCTCCTACCCTTCCTTTCCCGATCTTTCAGGGACGTATCATCATTCAGGTATCAACCTCAAATCATTTTCAATTTTTCCTATTTCAAAACTACTTTCAAAACAACAAGAATTATTTAAAAATTAAACAAATGTATATAAATTACGTTAAAATATTAAACGATGAGAATTTTTGGTTTTTATTTCATTTCTTTTTCTTTAATAATTTCAGAGAGAGAGCAAAGGGATTTCGAGTCGATGAACTGGACAGGACTATAAATCAAAGATATTAATAGGAAAATTGAAATAGCGAAGAAAGCTTAGATCGATACGATCCTTCTTAATCTCACCCTATCCAGCAGACACAGATACACAAACACACACAACACACAAGTCTGACGTATGTTGGCAATTACGCGTGCCAGCCCGTTACTTAGCGCGTATATCAGCTCGTGTGCTAGCCATAATTTTTTTCTTACGGCCCTGCAGTGCAAAACGAAGAAGCATATACACACATACGTATATAGATACAAGCATACAACATACAATAAGTAAGAAAGAGAGAGAGAGAGAGAGAGAGAGAGAGAGAATTATACTAAAGTGTACACACACATACTACACTTGTTCTATCCTTGGAAAAACGGAAGAAGCGTGCGCGCATTTACGGAAGGATCTCGAAGAGAAAAAAAAGAAGAGAAAGAGAAAGAAAAAGAAGAAAAGGATGAGGTCGTGGGGGGGGGAGGGGAAGGAGTAGAAAATAAGGAGGAGCCAGGAACCGCTTGATCTATGCGTTTAATTAACCATAGAGACGCTGCCGCTACCAACTCTTACGCGTTCTCAACGTTGGACCCGTTGCTGTTGGTTAAGAGGGTAAGAGAAAACCAAAGGAGGACGTTGAAGGAGCTACTACTACTACTATAGTAAAAAAAAAAGTATAAAAGAAGAAGAATATAGAAGTGAAAGAAAGAAAGTAAGGAATAAGACGAGCTGTGGACGAAGATTTTCACCATAGTCCGTGAAATTAACCCTTGAACACAAAAAAAAAATTTATAATGTGTCTCCGTAAAAAAAGTATAACTAACATCTTTCTATAGTTTCTTAATTTCAAACAACAACAATAATGATAATAAGCAGGAAAATAATTATAATATTATAATTAGTAATATTATTATTCAAGGTAAAAATGAATATGTCTTATGAAGTTATTATTAATTAACGAATAGAAACGAGTATTTAGTTACGAGTTATTAATTACGACATTTTATTGTTTTTATTATATTTTCTATAGTATTCTCTCTCTTTCTTTGTATCTTTTTGTTTTTTTGGTTTTTCTTTTTATCATGTGCGCTTCATTGCACTTCGCATAGATTCCATCATCTCCTCCCTCACTCTTTCTCTTACTCTTTCTCTCTTGTACGTTAGCATCAAAGGTAATGAGCCGTTTGCTTGGAATTATTAATGAAGGATATCGTCTCTCGTGGATTTCTCTAATCGTTGGTATAAATTTACAAGTGACTAATCGATAGTGATCATAACGAACTACGACGTTAGCATTTATTATCTTGTCTTCTTTTTATTTTCTTTCATTCTCTCTTTCTCTCTTTTTCTATCTTATATCCTTGATATCTTTTACCATTAGACGCTCGAGAAATAAAAAAGAAACTAATTATAAGAATAAAGATAAATAATTGATCTTATCTTATCGATGTCTTATTTGAAAACGATTATTATTTATAAAAAAAAAAATTAAATTTAAGCATTAGTGAACGATTACAATATAGTTTTTTTTTTTTAAACAAAATATGAAAACAGAATTTTGACAGTTTTTTGAAGGAGGGGAAAAACAGGTGTTTCGTGGATTTCACGACACATTCGTGTTCGCAAATTATCTTAATAATGCTAGTGGAGTGATACAAAATAATTGGACGGAGAGGTTCAGATGGTGGAAAGCGAAAAATAAAAAATAAAAATAAAAATAAAAAAAAAAAGAGAAAAAAACAGAAAGAAAGATGAACGAGAGAAAAAGATAAAAGGAAAAAAGAAGCAGATTTTCGATCGGAAGACACACGAAAGCGATGGAACGAGTATAACCAAAAGAGAAAGAGGAGACAACAAGATAGAAAAGAACCGCGAGAGAGTCGATTCGGGCGTGACGGAGCTCGCCGAGGTAATTATGATAATTACCGGAATTCGTGGTGCGCAATTAGGCCAACGAAGCGACAGAAACGCGTTCCGATTTGTTCTTCTTTCTTTTTCTCTTTCACAAATACACATACACACATATTTATGTATATATACAGACACGCACAAAAATACACGCACGAGGAGGTTACAGGTACATAACACAACAAACCAACCCAACCAACTCGCGTCCTCGACTCAACGCACGTTTCGAGTTTCCGCCTCGCCTTTTTTCTGTTATAGAAATTAACGGTGGTCCCCCTAATTACAGAAGACGACCCAAGAGAAAGAGGAAAAGAGAAAGAGAAAAGAAAAAAAAATAAGAGAGAGAGAGAGAGAACACGCGGGAGGAGGTTGCGTGCGGCCGTCGTTGTGCTCCTGTCGCAGCTGAGCAGGTTTACCTGTCGAGAGAATAAAAGGAAGGAGAGTTGGAGTTGAAGAAAGAAAGAGAGAGAAAGATATAGAGTGTGTGTATGTGTAAAAGAGTGAAAGAGAAAGAAAGAAAGAAAGAAAGAAAGAAAGAAAGAATGAGAGACAGGTACGCGTGTTCACGTGGCACGGTACACGGTGTAAACAGGTATATGGTGGTTACCTACTACGTTAGTATGCTATCCTATAGAGAGCAGGAAGTGTCTCGTAATAAAAGAGTGACTTCCGTCGGTGAAACAATATGCGACTCTGGATTACAACAAGTTATCTATCTCTCTCTAACTCATTCGAATGTTACGATACAACGTTGGTTTGTTGGCAACGATAGTCGCAAATATGCGACTGTATGTTCCTTATGTACACACGTATTATATTATATGTATAATACATATATATATATATATGTTCTCTTAGTTGACGTTTCACGTGCTACCAAGCTCGTTATGTGTTACCTGTTCTTTGCTAATTTCACAGTCAGTACTCTCCTAACGCACTATTCTAGTTTTCCTATTACTTTATACGTCGTTTTTATAATTATTATTATTTTTATTATTATTATTATTAAGTTCGATGAATTTTGTCAATTTTATCTTCTTTTTTTATATAAAATAAATATATAGATAGATATATATGTATGGTTAAGAAAATTAAATAAAATATTATCTATATCTAAATTTTCATATATTTTTATATATTTATTATTATTATTATTATTATTATTATTATTATTATTATTATTATTATTATTATTATTATNTTATTATTATTATTATTATTATTATTATTATTATTATTATTATTATTATTATTATTACATTCGACGAATCTTTTTAATTTTATCTTTTTCTTTTCGTTATAAAATAAATATCGTAGATAGATAAGTATTATTTGAGAAAATTAAATAAAATATTATCTATATCTACATTTTTATATATAAGTACACATAAGATAAGTTGAAAAAATAATGAAATAAAAATGATATCAATTAACACTAGAACGTAATTTAATATACCTAAAGCAATCTTAATAGTAGCTGAACATTTTCGATGCGAGAAATCAATGTTAGCATTTACCGAACGATATATTATGTAGTAGACGTACATAGTTGCAAGGGATTGAAAAAATAAAAAAAGGGCCGATGTAAACGTAAGCGAGTCTCGCTCGACGTAATGGAGAGTTACATGGGCGACAAGGGACGGCAAGTTCGAGTTCTTCGTGATGGTGGTGTGTTGTTTGCGTTCGTAGTTGGCAGAAAGAGGGTGGATGGTGAACAAAAAGAAAGAAAAAAAGAAAAAAAGAAGAATAAGAAGAAGAAGTAGCAGCAAGAGAAGAAAATATACGCTTTGGTGCAAACGCGTTGCCAGCGTGTTTCCATTAATCCAAATCGCGAAATAAAATCATCGCGTGGAATGTCCATTAGTGATTCCATGTGAGAAAAGTAAGAAAGAAAGAGAAGAAGAAGAAGAAGAAGAAGAGAGAGATAGAATAAGTCGTTAGTGAATACTTTGCTTTGCTTATTCCATCTCTTTGTCACTCTTTTACTTGCAAGCATCTGTCGTTTTATAGAAATCAAGCTTCACCGAGGAAAATCGAGTAGTATAGCGAGGACAAGTTGAAATCGTTTTTCCTAGTTGTGTTAATACGACTACGAGGACGGGACCGACTAGGAAGAAGAAACTATCGCAAAAAAAGCAAAAACCTAGCTAGTACCATATTCGTTCTTTATCTTTTAGTTCTTCTATCTTTCTTTCTCTTAAA
The DNA here is from genome assembly GCF_001465965.1 of Polistes dominula. The sequence continues at coordinate 4,647,001 of NW_015148971.1, read as the reverse complement.
AGAAATAATACGAGAGAGAACAACAACAACAAAAAAAATCTGGCAAATTCGTGACGGTAAATCGACAATGCGGTAAATCATACGTATAAGTAGCGACACAAACTTGAAAACGAATTTTTACATGAAAACTTTAAGTTTACGTTTTCATCTATACATTTTATTTATTATCTCATTTTAGAATTTTCTTGTAAACTTATTTTTATTAGCTTGTTGTACTACATGTGTATAAGAGAAAAAGAGAGAGAGAGAGAAGTGGGGATATGACGGTTGGTAGGAGGAAGAGAAGGGGGTGGAGAAGGAGAAGATAATAAAAAAATTTTATTGACTTTTTTATCCGAATCAATCTGACACGGTAAATCAAGGTGATTCGAAGCGGTTAATTTGCAACGACAATAAGACGATAAATGGTCCATTAATTTATTTCTTTCTTTCTTTCTTTCTGCTGATTTCTTCTTCTTCTTCTTCTTCTTCTTCTTTTAAAAGTTAGAAAAAAAATTAAATAAAAATGTGGGAGGAGGGAGGGAAAGGTCAACGATATCAAAGAAAAAGAAACGCGAGTGGATCTTTTAAAGGAATCTTCACTGCTGCTAGTACTCTCGCTAGCTAAAACAACGTCTTATTAAGTTTACCATTGATCAATGCGATTATCAAACGTTGCCACGAACTTTTTTAATCCGATCGGAAAAGAATCCCTCCACCCCCAGTCTCATCCCCTTCATTTTCACCTATACCATCATCTTTCTCTTCTATTTTCTTATCTCTTATTCGGTGCCATCGATAAAATCTACGATACTTACGAACTATTCTTACGCGTTCGAATAGAAAATAACAACAAGAAAAAATACAAATGATCTTTGGTAAAGCCTGCTGCTTTTTCGTATAAGAGAAATCAGGAAAGCAAAGAATAAAAAAAGTAGGATTGATTTCGATTAACCTAACGATTCTTTCTATCGAAGTAAGGTATATACATTACCGAATTTGCTATTACTTAAGTTAATTAGAAAAAAGTATTTTCCTATATGGCTATACTATCTATGCTAATTTCATTTCTAATTTAATCTAACGAATTACGATTAAAGTCAAAGCGATTTAACCTGTCTAACATTTTCTTTCTCTATCTCTTTCAACGTACATACATACGTGCATACATACACATGCACATATGTGCACAACATATAGTTTAAATTTATACAAATAATTTCATTTCTAATTTGATCTAACGAGTGGCCTAAAGTCAAAACGATTTAACCTATTGAATATTTTCTACAAACGTCACACACATACACACGTATGCACGCATGCACGTATGTACAATACAAGAAAGAAGGTTTGTATATATGTATAAATAAATAAATGTTTAGTAAAAGAGGAGGATTTATGATTTTACGAAAATGCTACGTCACGTGTGTGCAGTTGCTCGCGCGCGTGCGTGCGTTCATGTTAGCGCGTGCGCTCGCGGGAGCGCATGCACGCACTCACGCACTTGCGCGTGTGCAACAAGCAAATCGCTTAATCCAAACGCAAAGGAGTGGAACGCATTGTGGAGTTTCGAGCGGAGGTGCGTGGAATGGACGTTCCGGTTTATCAGCGCATACGGCATGTCGCGGCGTGTTTCCATTAATTCGCGTTGCGAAGTAACCTCTCTCTCTCTCTCTCTTTCTCTCTCACTCTTTCTATCTATCTATCTGACTATCTATCTGTCTATCTCTCTCTTGCTTTCGTTGCCATTGGAATGCTCGGCGAAGTCGTTAGGCGGTAAAAGGCAGCTTGAAGCCAGCCTAATTTGCTCCTACGTCGCGATTACGCGCGTCTTCGAAGAAAATCTTCCATCTCTTTTCTTTTTTTTTTAACTTTTTAACCTCGAACCTTCTTTTGCTGGCAAAACGAAAGCTAACAAGAATAAATAGTAGCATTTCTTTCTTTCTCTTTTGTATCATAGATTAAATTAATGTACAATTCTGACGTGTGTGAGAATCAAGAAGTGAAAATTAGGACGAAAATTTTCTAAAATTATTGCCTACTCTTTAAATTATATATAGTATAGTGTTATATTATGTAAATGCGTTAATTATTGCATAATGATTAAATATATATTATTACGAATTTATTCTATGATTTAACGATAAAGTATATTATGAAGAATATTAATGATTGGATTTTTAATGTAAAAATAATGAATATATAATAACGTTACCAAAATATTCGTTGAATATTGATCGTCTCTCTGACACGATCAGAGTGTAACTAACTATTACGTATGTATTTATTTATGTATATGTCGCTAACGTAAGAGACGAACTTGAGATAGAAACTCGGAGGTCATATCCTCGGTCAACGATTTTATACAAGTATACATAGATACGTTCCTCGATAGAATAACCCGTAAGCTTACACGTTATACGTTTTTTGATATATATCAATCTCGTTTTTTACATTTATGTTTTTTTAGAAATAAATATAACGAATGTATATGCGAGTATTTATGAAAGTGGCCTAATAAGTAATATAAAATGTAAAGAATTAATTTATGATTAATACATATGGATTAATTGATAAATTTCGAATCTAATTTAGAAACAATTTATTTTTTATTATAAAAAATAAAAAACATGAGAGAGTGAAGCTCACAACTTTTCAACCAAACCTTGTAATAATACAATTTGAATTTATAATTGACTAATTATTAATGAAATAATGGATGTGAATAATTTAAATAAAATTTTGATTAAGCTTAGCTCACTTTTATAATTACTGAAGCATAAATTCAAATTGCTATAGATTTATTGTATATATATAACAACGACCAAATGAATAAGATCGTTTCAAAATGATACAAATTATATCATTTGCCATTCTCGTATAAGCAATATGACGATTAGAAATTTATTCAATATATTTTCCTGTAACTATTTTGTAATAATAAATCATCGATCTCTTATAAAATACTTATCTACGGATAAGGTGAGAATTCGCGAATTTAGAAACACCAATAGAAAGAGAGATACCTGTTTTCTGATGTGTATATGTGTCGGTCGAGGCTTCTTGAGCCGGAACATTTCCATTAATTCGCGTTGCAAGACAAACTCGTGCACCATAGGAATGTCGTTCCGTCGACTCGTTAGATACACCACCGGGGAATTCGAAATAACGTGATTTGCTTGTTGTAATTCAATTACGAATCCTCGTGTTTCTTCTTACGGTGACTTTTGATTATTTTAGTCTTCTCGTCTACGATTACACCGCGTAACGATACAAATCCATGGATGTTGTTCTTAAATCAAAAGCGTGGGATGTATTATATACAGTACACCAACAATCATACTAACCACCCGTACGAGAAGGTAAATCTACCTATGCGTGACTGAAAGCCATCGAGTGATCGTTATCGAGATTGTCGACGCGTTTGACTTCGTTCTTTACTTCATCCCATTGGGAGAGATGGGGGTATACTTTAAAAGTACTTACCAATTTTTCCAAATAATTATTTCTATATTTTTCATCACAAGAAATATTAAAAATTTTCAATAAATAAATTCGTACGAATTGTTTGCCAGATTTTATATTTGCATTTAAATTTGCATTTGCATTTACATTTGCATTTGTTTTGTTTTGCGAAAAATAAGAGGTAATTATTTTATCACGGGAAAAGATTTTTCATTTTGCAATGATTTTTTTTTTTTTAAATCGGATTCGTGCCATTGACCCGAGTCAAAGAGGAAACCTTGATAAAAAAAAAATAAAATAAAATAAAAAGAAAAGGACGAACGTGAACTCGGCGAAGCATATCGTCCCATCTTCTCTTTCCTCTAGAGACTTTATCATCAAGTATATATATACGTGTGCATAAATATATAGCTTAATAAACGTGACAGAAATTTATATACGACTCGATGAGAAATGATACAGAAATTGAACGAATTTATAACGATTTCATCAATTTGATAATATTATAAATCATATACAAATTACAATTATTTATTTAATTTCAAACGTGTTGTATAAGGCTGTTATGCAAATAATATTAAAAAAAAAAAAAAAACAAAGTTAGGACAAATAAAATGATATGTTAAAATAAAATGAGAATACTCGTTAGAACAAAATTCTCTCAACGTTCATGGTACGCAACGCAAAGTACGCAAAAACAAATAAAATAAAATCCCCTAAGAAAAAGAAAATAAATGAGATAAAGAGAAAGAGACAGAGACAGGGATACCCGCAGAAGATCTTTCAACGTAAAGAGGAAAAGAAAAAGAAAAAAAAAGGAACGAGGAAAAACGAATGCCTCCGGAAGACGATAGATCTCAACGGGTTTATCAAATATTTTCCAGAGAACATAAGCGGGCGCGTGAACACGGATTCGTTTAATTCGAAGCGCGACCAGGTGGATCGGAAGAAGAAGAAGAAGAAGAAGAAGAAGAGTTAACGTTGCGTTAACGTTAACATTAACATTAAAATTAACGTTTACGTTTAAGTTGCATTCGTATTAGTATACACACAAATACTCACTCACATCTATATTATTGTATATGTAAATGTAAAGTTTCGCTCATATAAAAGTTCGGTTCGGTTCTGCGTACGTTCCGCTTTATCAGCGCGTACCGGCATGCCGCGGCGTGTTTCCATTAATTCGCGTCGCGGGGCAAACTCGTGCCGTTGGAATGCCCGTTGAAGGGCTCGAGAAGGAGAGGAGAGGAGAGAAGTCGTTAGGCTGCGTGCCGTTCTGTTCCTTTCCGTTCTGTTCGCGTTCAAGTCCGGGCAACCGGTTTTCTCATCGGTGATTCGTCGTTAATTCGCCGGCAGAAAGAGTAAGTAATCGCACGCGCGTACCCAACGACCACCTCGGGTGTGTTACACGACTGCGTTTACACTAAGAAAGAAAGAAAGAGACAGGTTGTTGGGCCAGGGTTGCATTGCGTCAGGGTTACGGGGGAAGAGGAAGAAAGAAAGAGGAAACTAACTACAAGCTGAATTTACTCTATGTTTTTGTTGTACTTTTATACGTTTTTTTTTACAGATCATACTCCGATCTGTTTCTTCTTCCATACCTTTACACCTTTACATTGTAAATGGACCTTTTTCAATTAACAAGGGTTTGTTAGATCGGGTACACGAATAATCCGGGAATTGTTTTATTTTTTTTTTTTTAGAAGTGGATGCATAAATTTGTTTTTTTATTCATGTGTATCAAACATATATATATATGACAATTTATTGATTTTTTTGTCGGATAATACGCGCATATTTTTTAATTAACGTGGCTCGTTATTTATTTTTAAGTTAATTTTTTTATTTTATTTTTGTTACGTGTGTTACTCGAATGAATATTCATATGAAGAGTTGGATACACATTTGATTGTGGTGTATCAACATTTTTCAATCTTTATTTGACTCGTATATTTTAATTAACACGATTCATTACTTATTTTTTAATTATCTTTTAGGTGCATGCATTTCATGCATGATTCTGATTTTTTTTGAAGAGATAGGTGTATTAGTGTTGCATGATTCTGATTTTTTTTGAAGAGATAGGTGTATTAGTGTTGCATGATTCTGATTTTTTTTGAAGAGATAGGTGTATTAGTGTTATCATTTTTTCTTTTTTATGTGAATTACAGTGAAGTAATGAAGGAAGAAATTAAATAAAAAAAAGATGTGATATGATGTCTTAAATGTTGATTTTTCGAATAATATGTTCATGGTGATACAATAAATGAGGATACGATTATTATGGTAACACAGTTTCTTGAAATTATAATCTAGTTTCTTGTTAATATTTGTTAGTTTTATTATCGATGTGAGATATCAAATTTCTAATTTTGTATCTGTATATGTTCATTATCTCATGTTGAGAATTATCGCATCTACTTTTCTATATTACTCTTTATTAATCATTATCTTATATTACCTTATTTGAAAATATAAAACCAAAAAAAAATATGTTGAAATAATTTCTTTGTTAGATGTCCTAGTTGCATTATCATTATTATTATACGAATTAGAAAATTTAGTTGAAAATTACTTTCTTACAATCGGTTATAATATAAGATTACGTTATCTAAGATTAAGTTTCTAATGTCGTTACGTTAAAAAAATGTTTTTTAAGAGAATAAATATAACCGAACACGAGCTTAATCGAAAAGCAAAGTTCATACTTATCAAAGATTATTGTCAATAAGGATAGAGAGAAAGTGTTTAGTTTACCTATGAATCACTCACCAAATAGGTTCGCCAGCATAGAACCGGAGACTCCGTCTAAAATAGAAAGAAAAAAGAAAATATGTTAGAATTACGAGTTATAGATTGGATAAGATCGATGATTACGACTTGAAGATCTCACTTCATATCTCTTTTCCATTTTTTTTTATTTTTTTTTTTTATCTCCTCTTTTCTCTTCCTTTTTCTTTTCTCTTTTCTTCTCTTCTCTTCGACGTAGGCGATAAGCAAACACACGCTCATTATTTCGCTCTTGAATTTTACGATGAGGTCCAGCTCGTGTAAACGGGTGTTCACACTTTGCGTTACGTGTAAACGTTGAAAGTATCGACAGACGACGAGTTCTCCAAATGGTATTTTATGTATTAGTGTATGTGTGTGTGTGTGTATTAGTGTTCGGTGATGTTTAAGCACAGACACATAAATTTAAATACTAATCAACCGTATATACATAAGTACAAACATGCATATCCTATGAAAATATATTCACATGTGAGTGTAAATGAAACACGTGTATATATAAGAATTCCATACACACGCATACACATAGAAAAAACAGACAGACAGACAGATAGATAGATACACATGTGTATATATATATATATATATATATATATGTATGATTGTATAGATTTAAAGAGAATGTTGAGAGAGAGAGACTCACATTACATACACTCACGCACGTAGTTATGTTACGCCTAGCCGTATCATTATATTTTACTTTACCCAACGCGAAAAGCCCCGGGGATAATTTGCGCGAACGAGCCGTAATTATTTAAAGGGTGTGCATAGGTAAAAAGGGTGGTGGTGGTCAAAAGAGAGAGAAAGAAAGAGGTGTGGGGTGGGTGGCGGCTTTAGATGGTTACCGCGTTACTTCGCTAGCTTGTAAGTAAGTATTTATCGATTCGCCGCGTCGTCTCCGACGCCACGTCGACCTTTTTTCGATGTTGTTTTTACCCCTCTTTCATCCTCTTTCCTACATTATGAATCTTCTTACTATCATTCAATCAATTCCAATCTTACGATGATACTTGTACAAATTTTATTTTACATACTACTTATCCCTTATCGTGAGAAATGAAATTTGCATGAATCTCATTCGTAATAATATCGAAGATTATTATTAAAAAAAAAAGGAAAGACGAGGGTTTTATTCTGTTAACCCATTATTCACTAATGGCATTTTTTTGGGATGCATTTTCAAATGTTTTTTTTTTAATAACTGCAATATTCGTTAAAATTATGAGATCGTACCCTTCGTGCTTTATGAAACTATTTTATTTTAAATTAAAAATAATTCATATAAAAATTAATTTTCATATTTAAATAATACAAAAAAAAACAATTGCTGCAAAAATATTTCATATTTGGTTAATATGAATATCATTGTATAGTTAATTTAATTTTTTATTTTTAATTTTCGTATTGTGACGGATAATGGGTTAAATTGATAATGCGTATAAAACATTCCCCATCTTCCCCCCCCCCTATACAAATAAAATTTCTTTTCATCCACATTTTTTAATTCATCTTTCTTTGCGTCTAAAATATCTAGCGAAAGAGTAAAAAAAAAAAAAAAAAACAAAAGATGCAACAATTTTGGAAACGATAAGTTCGCGTAAAACAGGTGCCCAACGAGTTACTAGAAACCGTGAACACGTGAATTGTACTACTAGCTCCTAAAGAGAAGAAATAGAAGAGATCTAGAAGCAAAATAAAAAAAAGAAAGAAGAGAAAAGGGCTAACGTATTGTTGTAGTGGTTACGTCTGTGCGTGCATTTAACCTCGTGCACACATTACGTAGCACACACACATACATACACATACATATTATACATATGTAAGTATAAGTTGAGACTGGACTTCGAGACGGTTCGAAGAAGGTAAATGTGAGTCTGTGTATGTGTGTGTGTGTGTGTGAGAAAGATAGAGAGGGTGGAAACGGCTCGAAGCAGCTCGTGGGGTGATTATGAGCGAGTAAGTGCCGCCGTCCAGTTTTTACCCTCTTCCAACCAACAACCCTCGCACACCCTCTACCACTCTCTCTCCTCCACCCTCCCCCTTCCCGGTAACCCCTTTTGCCCCTACTGACCGGCCGTTTCTTTCCCGCAGCGACTACCCTCCTTCTCCACCCCCTCATTCCTCCTCCCTCTACCAACCCTCTTCATCCTTCTACGACGCCACTCTTACCACCCTCGACTCGACTAAACCCCCAACGGATCAATACGTTAAAACATTGCCACGTCGAGCCACCGTCGTGTAAAACACGAAAGAAATCCGCCGGGGTGTTTTCCCTTTAACCGCTAACGCAAAGAAAAAGAGAGAAATAGAGAAAGAGAGAAAGAGAGAAAAATAGAGGGAGAGGGAGGGTACAATGTTTTTTCTGACATTCTTATCTTAACCAATATTGGTTTTTAGAAAAAATAAAATTTTCCAGGTATCTGTTAGGAACATTTTTGAAATAATCGTCATTTATAATATTTACCATTTTAATTTATAATTAGATATGAGTTTAAACTTTGTTAGATTAACGTTGTTTAAAATACGTGTATTTTCAATATGATCGGATGTATAACTAAGATATAGAACATATCTGTCTTATTTGATAATTTAAAAAATAAAGATGATAATATAGACTTTCTTTTTTATCGATGATTATCGAATCTATCGATGATAAGAAAAATTAACAGACTGGTAGGAGGGAAGGGCCAAATGTGTACAAATCCTATAAGAATGTTCATCTTAAAAAAAATAAGAATAAAAAGAAAAACACACTCCATTTCATTTTCATTTTTCTTGTTTACTTTTCCTCTCTCTCTTACTCTTGTAAGAGTTAAAAAGTGAGTTCTTTGCCCTTCGAAGTAGAACGGATTCAGCACAACTCACATACACACACTCTTTCTCTCTCTCTCTCTCTCTCTCTCTCTCTCTCTCTCTCTCTATCAGTAGACCTTCGAAGGGCACGAAAGACGAATGAACGAAGGAACGAACGAACGAACGGACGTCCGTGGCCTACCGCAACCCACGTAAGACACCGATCAAATCCCCCAACCTCCCTCCCACCCCCATCTAACTTTCTCTTTCTCTCCTTTTACCTTCATACCATAGAAAAAAAGAGGAAAACGAGAACACGCGTTTCCGAACTACGACGACAACGACGACGTATGTTCGACGTGCCGTTTCCCGTCTAAAAGGAATCGATATATCGATCGTCTTCGACGTACGGTACGAACGAACGAACGAACGGCTGGCTGCCTGCTGGCATGGTCGACGACCACGCGGAAAAATAAGAGGGAAAAAGACAGAAAAAGAACAAAAATAGATAGAAAAAGAAAATGTGATAGAAAGAGAGAGAGAGAGAGAGAAAAGCTCTGAGGCCCGCGGCAGCACTACTCTGTTGTCCGTGTGCGTTCTGCCTTGTGGTCACTTGTTGCCTACCACCCCCAAGGGGGGTTGGCCTTGTCCCTCTGTGTTTGGGGAACGCTTGTCGTCCAACCGCCGACAAACCGGACGAGATGGTGCTCCTCCTCTCCCTCCACACACACACCACTGTCCCCTCCTTTCCCTCTCTACTGCCCCTTCTCAACCCTCGTTCTACGTTCTCATCCCTATCCTAAAGATATTCTCTATTTCTTTTATCCCATCGTATTCCAAATTTTACCTTTAACCTATGATGCTTCTAACTTTTTCTAGTATTTTATTCACGTATGTTTCTTATTCATGGCAAAACTTTGATATATTATTATTGATGAAGGTACTTTAAAAATTGATAATATTGAAATTGTTAATTATTAGATTTATGTGTTGGGGATAATATTTAATTTAATTAGTTCTATGTTTTTTTTTGTGTGGTAATGTAGTAATTATAATGTTTTGGTTAGGTAAATAATATTAAATTTAGATTAGAAGAAATTAGAAATAAATATAAATAATATTCGTAATTTGTATATTATTAATATTAATTTGAATTATATAAATAATTATAATTAATTTTATTAAAATATGTAATATAAAAAATAATATTAAAGTTTTTAATTATTAGATTTGTGTGTTAGGGATAATATTTAATTTAATTAGTTATATGTTTTTTTAAATAATATTAACTTTTAATTATAAAAAATAATAATTATAAATTATTAGTTATTTTGTATGTTATTAATATTAAATATTTAAATAATTTATTTAAAAGTTTTTGCATTCTTCAGAATAACCAATTACATCATTTCTTTCTATCTTTTTCTATTACTCATTTAATTCTGTTTTATGGTTAATATTTTCATTTCCAAGTATTAAAATATTTAGAAAATTATTAGACACCTATCAAAGTTTTTACATCTATAATAAAATAATCAAATTAATGTTCAATCTTTTATAGGATGAGTAGAATTTAACCTAAGAAGAAATACAATATTATTCTTATTATTATTAGAGTTTTAACATAATGTTTATGAGTTGTAAGAAAAAATTAACATTTTTGACGGTATGATGTTTTGTATAAAACATTAATTTAAATAAAAAATAAAGAACAAAATTACTAGTACAACTACACGTTATATTTATTTATTTTGTTAATATAATTTCCAATTTTTTTTTTTTTTTTTTTATTAAATATTTGTCACACGTTTCTTCATCATTGATTCGTTCGTAGCAGAGAACATCGGGTAGTGTTATCTCCGTCGCGTAATAAAATCGGAAGGGAACTAGGAACTCGCACGTCCACGAGATTATCGTTATCTCCGGCGTTGTGTCGTTGGGACCGGTCGAACGGTAAGATAATAAACGTAGTCTTTTCTCTTTCTCTCTCTTTCATTAGTTTACTTTCTTTCTTTCTCCTATACGAAGAACGAACCGGTGCGTTTCCTTTTTTCGAGCCGTCCCGACGATAAACACAGATGTCTTCGAAAAAAGGGGGAGGGGTGGGAAGGGGGGGTTGAAAAAAAGAGAATACTTTCTCTTTTTCTTCTTCTTCTTCGTTCGTTCGTGCCTCGCCCTTTATCTTCTATTTAAGGTCGAAACGTATAATCATCGCCTTCAACAGTCAGAAGAGCCGTATCGATAGGCAGGTATAATATAACCCCATACCTATACCTATATATCGTGTTATTTGATGATAATAAAAAAAAAAATTAAAGAAAAATGTAGAAAGAAACTCACCTCCCTTCCACCCTCCTCATCCATCGAAAAAAAAGAACAAGAAAAAAAGAAAAAGTACGCCCCTTGTTTGATTAAAAAAATAGAAAAAACAAAAAAGGTAGAAATAAAATAAAAATGCGTGTAATATATAATACTATAATTCTAAGAAACCTCGATGACACAGATAGACAAAGACAGAAACAGGACAAACATACACACACACATTTGCACATGTGTTTGCTTGCTGCGTTCCGTTCATTGCCATGAACCACACCAAGTTGGTATAATAACTTTGTTCTTCTTTTTAAAGCTACTCACCTACGGTTAAAGAGTTTTTAGTTCTTCAATAATGCGCGTGCATGCACCTAAACGTGTTCTCATTATTATAGTTAAGCTGTTATTATATACATATGTATACGTATGTACGTGTAGTAGTAAGCCTGATTAATCTTTTCAATCGTTACGCTTTTAAAAGTGATCTTTTTTTACTGAATTGTAATTAACTTTATCGCTGTGATGCTGCTATCTTCATTTTCTTGCTTGTCATCGGGTCAACGCATAAACATTTATGTCTTTTTAATTACCATGGTTATAACAAAGTTAGATATTTTATTATGCACATATTGAAAATTACGATGATGAAGAACAAAGAAGACCTGTTGATGTGAAAATGTTCAAAGTATCTTACTATCTTTATCTTACATTTGTGTCTCTCTTTGTCTCTCTCTCTTTGATTTATCTACTAATGATGTTGAATTATCTCTACTTGTCTCTCCCGGTAGTAATATTTTACTGACACGCGAGAGATGACTTTTTTTCTTTATTTCAATTCATTTTACGAGTATTTCAAAGTTCTCAACGTTCAAAATATCCTATATCTATATATTTACAAAAGAATATACCATTTCAATCATATTAACATTAATTACGAATAACTTATGGTTTCTATTACGATGAATAACGATAAGTGTTTAAATACGCGTATGCTTTTATATGTGTCTTATTTTTTTATGTTAATTTTAATTTATTCAATAATATTCATGAAGAAAATTTGTATAGAATATCTTGAAAGAAATAATATAAGTGATTAATTAACATTACAGAAAATCATTTAATTTATTGGTTAGCATTTCCCCGATTAGATTAGATTTGAAATTAATAACGGTTCACCACTTAGGGACAAATCGGTTTATTACGGATATTCTGTATAAACAAGCAAGCTTAAACGTGTAGGAGACTTTCTAACAAAGTTTTCCGTGCTAGTACACTAACGTCTTTTAGAAAATTATTCTGTGAGGATCGTTAGTGTTTCTATCTCTCCCACACGTATCTAAAACAGCAATGGGTACATATATATATAAGTACTTATACGCATACTTAGTTTTATATACTTGCGTATGTATGTGTGTGTATGTGTATGCGTTGTAACGCAGAGGCAAAGAGAGTCCGATGGTTGTAGGTAGAAGAAGCCGACCGTCTAACGATCGGTAAGCTCGCGATACGTAAGTATATAAGTAGAAGTATACTTACGTACGTGGGAAACGTGACATGCTCGGTCCGTGTCCACGGATTATATAATATTCAATTTTAGTATGCGTGCGACCCGTCTTAATCCAACCATTACGTCTAATTGGTCGAGATTAGCTAATATCCTCGTAGTGATTAGGTCGTGTCTCTGGCCGCGGCTCGTTTAGATCCAATTCCCTCGAGCTATTGCACGATCATACGATAGATGTCGTTCGCAATAGGATAAACATTTATCACTAATTCTATGATCTATAGATCTTTTTGATCTTCGTCCAAAAAAATACATTTATTATTTTTTACTATCTTTGGTTTCCATATTAGTAATATTCAATGAACGTTATCAAATTTGTTTAGTAAACAACACTAATACCTTAGAGAATAATTTGTTGGATAAATTACTAATTTGGTAAGATCTATAGATTTTTTTGATCTTAGTCAAAAAAATATATTTATCATTTTTATGTGATTTTTTTTGGTTTTATTCGTATTTGTTTTCGTATTATTAATATTCAGTGAATGCTATAAAATTTGTTTAACAAACAACCTTAATTCTTTGATATAAATAATTTTTTGGAAAATTCTAATTTTATATGTAGATTAAAAAAGGTTCTACACTTGCTACCTTAGAGTAGGATTCTCTTAAAATAATAATATTGTTATACTGTAAAATTTATATTAATTTACGCTTATCTTTGTAACATCATTTGTGTAACAGCTTGTGTCAATGTATCAACTTTAACAAAAATTAATTATAACTTTCGACCTAAAATTAATTGTATTTTTTCTATCAAAAATTAAAAAATAATTTAATTAAAATTAAAAAAAAATATTATCTAACGAAAGAATTTATAGATCATTAATTAATCAAAAATAAATATTTTAATCAATTCGATAGATCATTTTTTATTATTTGTTTTTCCATATTTTTCGAATTTTATAATATTTCTCTCTTATAAGAAAAATCAAAAACTTTCTTCAAAGTCAAAGTTCAGGTAGATGAAAGATACTTTCGATAGAAAAAAAAAGAACATGAGAATAAAGAATAGATTGAGTTTTGGTCTCGTGCTAGCCACGCATGCTACTGTAAGTCGTACGTATATGGACCATACGCGAATGACACCCCAGGTGTGTAAACAAAGCACGTTTCTTTCATCCTGCCACCAACGCCAGGTGACTGTCACTCTCTTTTTACTTTTCACTATAGCCCTGAACGATTTGACTTCTCCAAACAAAAACGGAAACTTCTTTTTCGCAGAGTTAGTTTCTACGTTACTTTTGAATCTTTTGAAACGACAAAGAAAAAACGAAGAAAAAGAAAAAATATAACATTTAGTAAGATATAAACTAAAAAAACAAACATATATATATATAACAATATAATATATATAATTATATAATATATATAATTTTGTATAATTTTATTATATTAAGTTGTAGAGTATATAGTATATATTATATATATTTTGAAATAAAATAGTAAAAACAATATATTTAACGTTACACTATTTTTTTTTATATTTTTAATACTTTTCACGTGAATAACATAAGAAATTTTTGCCTTTGATTTATATTAAAACTTAACCAAAATTTTTCGTTACTTCATTGTAAAATATAAAACTAAATAGAACGAAAGATGAGAAAACCATTTGACATAAAATCTTTTTTCTGGTATTATAACAAAAGTATACAGGTGTTCGCGGACACAATAGTGATCACATCCTCCTGAAGAAAAAGGACAGAAAAGGTGGAGGTCATTGCACCGAAGGTGCAATAGGATTGCACTCGTTCACCATGCCAACCCCTGATGAATCCGGATTTAAACTTTGTCGAAATTTATCGACTGTTGGTATCCCCCTATACGTTTTTCGTTTCACTTCGAATTTCTTTTTTTTTTTTTTTTTTGAATATTCCCCTCGTTCCTTTTGGCTATTGTCAATTTTTCTTTTTTCCATTCATTTACATCGTGATTTTATTTTTCTCGTTTCTATAATATGAAGAATGTTATTTGAAAAATACAATTTATCATTCATCATTTTATTTTTTTCTAAATTAAATTTTTTTCTGTAAAAATTTGTTAATGTTTAATTAATAATAAACGAGATATGTGAAATGTAATTTTATTTTCAATACTTTTATGAGTAATGAAGTATTTTTTTTTTAAATTATTATTTCTTTCTTTTTTTAAATTTTGTACAATATAGTTATAACATTATTTTCTATTTTATAATTAATAAACATTAATTATTTTTAATTTTATATTAAAGTATATTATATATTACTATTTATATTAATATAATTAATATAATTTTATATTAATATTATATTATAATTTTATATGAAATTAAATTTTTTTGTTGATAGTACAAAAAATTCTATATTAAAAACTTTAGTGTCCCAATCAATTTATCAAAAATAAAAAATAAAAATTCAAAATAAAAAGATAGATAAAATTTATTTAGATTACATACTCACACACACATTGACAAGAATAAAAAGTATCGAAAAACAACTTAAAAGTGTATAGAAAATATACATTATATGTATAATCCATACAAGTGATAAGCTTAACAACGCGACAACGAATGACAAAGGATAAAAATTAAAACTCACGCTCGAACTAATGTAAGAAAAAAAAAAGAGATAGATAAATAAAAGAACAAACGAACGAAAAGATGGGGTGGGAATGAATGAGAAGGGGGAGGAGGGAGTGTTGTAACGATGGAGTTTCATTCGTGGAATTACTTTGAAAATATGCTGACTCCTTTCGGCAGGGGGTACACCTTCGCTCATCATCTTTTTGGGTAATTAATTATATCGGTTCTCATAGTGGAACTCGTCGATCTTAATTCGAGATAAGAAAGAAAAAGAGAGGATCGATCCTTTGGTGACGAATGACGGATTGGAAGATCAACTGACAATCATTTTTTTATGTTTTTTTTTTTTTTTATTTTGTTTTTCAATTTACTCTCTTCGTTTCTTTGCACACACTTAACACACCAACACACATAACATACACATATACATACACACATTGCACACACGCATTGGACACGTGATTGATAAACACCAGAGAGTATTGATTACTCAATAAGGAATAAAATCCTAAGAGGAAAATATAATCTTGCAGAGGTGTAATTAAATTTCAATTATTAGCTCTCAATGTCATCTCAACATCATCAACATTTATTAGTCTTTTTCTTAGCGTATTTTTTTCTTTGATTCTTTTTTTTTCTTTTTCTTTTTCTTTTTCTTTTTCTATTTCTATTTCTATTTATCTCTACCGATATTTGTCCTTCGTTAACGATGATCGTAGCAACGTAGAGAGTATCACGATTTAAATAAGGATAACTTGTCTTATTTGTTTAGGACCGAAGAGATACGCAAACTCAACATCCGTTTCTTTTTCAGAATTTTCTAGACATTTTTTTTTTTTAAAGATAACTAATGTATCCTAATCACATTACAGAAATTTCATACTAATTGTATTTATTTATACAGAGAGAGAGAGAGAGAGAGAGAGAGAGAGAGAGAGAGAAAGAGAGAGAGATTATATTTTCAAAAATAGATTAATTTAATCATCATCATTATCATCATTATTATTATTATTATAGTTTCCTTTTTTGTGATTAGGTTTATCCGGTTAGATTAAATTTATCATTATTATTATTATTATTATTATTATTACAACAACAACAACAACAACAACAACTAAAATATGTTGAAAACACGTATATTAGTTCGTGGAACGATAAATTATTATTTCTAAATGAATTAATATACTTGTTGATTTTTTTTATTTTTATTTTTTTATTTTATTCTTGTCAAAAGTTGACAAGAATCAAACGTTAATGATCTAGAAATAATTTATCATTTTCTACAAAACCATCAGTCTCCGTAGCAGATCAATTCATACGTATCGATCCGTCGTAATACACATTCCATGCATTATCGATCTACATACTAACGTTACTTTGGATTATCTAATAACCTTAATATTATTATTTTAATAAGCAGAACCGTGTATGGAAATACATAACTTGCGTAAGCAAAGTAGCTTAATAGAAGAAAAAATACAAGAAAAATAGAAAAAGGTAGTAGTATGAATATTTCGTTACCCCTTCTCTACCACCACCATAATATACCTTTCAACGCATACTGCAATCTGAAATCAAATGATTCGGTATGCAAACTAAGCGATTATTTATAGCACGTTACTAGCATGAGAGATCCACGCACCGCGTGTCCCATGGAGTGTAACGTTCACTATAAATACCTAATGAGCCTGTTAGAACAATGTTTTGCCATTACCACATACTTCGTACAATAAAGATAAAAAGAGTAAAAGAGAGAAATCTGATTGGTAAGGGGAGTAAGGAGGAGAAGAGAGGAAACATAAAGCTGATAGTAATATACCAATAGTTTTCTAACACTTAATAATAATAATAATATTATTATTATTATTAATAATAATAATCAAGTACATATGAAAACTACGTGACATTTTTATTTTCATCCGAATTATTGACTTATCGATTTGATCGACAGATCGTAAATATTACACCGTAATGTGTGAAGAGGGGGTGTGGTTAGGAAAGAATTAAAAGAAAAAATTTAAATAATAAAAATCATTGAAAAATATGTAATAGATTAACGAGATTACTACTAAGCTAAAAACAAAAAAATATTAAATAATTTCAAAATGACATAAATATATCACACTTCATATAACAAGTTAGAAATACCAACCTACTATTGCTATTCGTGTATTTGTATAACCGGGATAGTAATGGGAACGGGAATTCGAAAGGGTTGAATGAAAAGACAGGAATATACGTACACGTTAGGAGGAGGAGGAGGAGGAGGAGGAGGAAGAGAAGGAGGTTGAAGTAAAAAAAAAAAAATGAAAAAAAGTGGAAAGGAAGATAGAAGAAGGGTGAGATTTTATGTACACGATTGGGAAGCTCTGGGGTAACGGATATACAGAACCATATTACGAAGTGCTACTGCACACTTGCTGGGTTTTATAAGGCGCTTAAAATTTTATACGTTATAAAATTTCCAACGTATCCAACCACCCCGTTTTTCTTTTCTTTTCGTCTTCGGATTTCTTCTACCCTTTTCTATCCTTAATACGATTCTACTTTCTTTTACTTCGTTACTTTTTTTTCTCTATTCAAAAATTCTAACATCTTGTCTTTACTTTTTATTTTATTTTATTATTTTTTCCAAGCCCATTCTTTATTTAAATATTTTACCTGTTTTGGTTTATGTTTGTTTAGTTTTCTTAAGATCTTCTCTTATTTTTCCTTACTTTTTTTTATGTACACAGTGGTCGTATTTAAAAAAAGAAAATCTTGAAATATTCGATGCTAACACAAAGGTTGTTTTGTTGGGTTTGTGGTTTCGTTGGTCGGTCAATGTTTATTTGAAACTCAACCAACATATCCCATCGTAAATTAGATAAATCGAACTAAATTTTTCCGTTAGAAATATCTTCTTCTTTTTCTTCATCTTACTTGACCAATGAATGTCATCGTATTGAAAGCTCGTCCTAGGATTTACGATTAGGATTCCACGGATTTTAATGCTTTAAACGCGGCTAATTAAAATATTTTACAAGGCGAGTGTTACAAGCGCACAAACATACACAAACACACATATATATATATATATATATATATATATATATATATATATATTTAAAGACGTGTGCATATAATGATAGTTGGATACATACAAACACACATACAGTGGTGGCACCGTTTTAATTGGATTCTATTTTTAGATAAGGTTTCTTCTTCGTGTCATTCGAGAGGATATTTTAATTATCGATATATACGGGTAAGTATCGTGTGACGATTTTTTTTTTTTTTTAGAAGAAAAAAAGAAGAAAGGAGAAAGAATTGGAGGTGGGAACAAAAAAAAATTTCGAGAATATAAAAATCGAAAGAAATAAACGCTGTAGTAGGTAAGACGAATGCTTGGTTTGTGAGAATTTCTTTCATTAAAAAAAAAAAAAAAATTGAAAGAGTGGGAGTGTCATTTTTATTATTATTATTATTATTATTATTTTTTCAATGGAGGAAGATACATCCCTGGGATGTATTCTCTTCTTTTTTTCTTATTTCCCCTTCGCGTGCATTGTTGCTGAATTATATACGAAAGGCTACGTTTGAATTCGTTTTAATTTTTCTAAGAAAAAAAAAAAAACGATTAAGGGGAACGCCTAGAACACACCTAAAAGACCATGTTTTTCACTGTGTATCCCTCTCTCCCATCTCTTCGAAAATATTCGAAAATATCCGACATTCTTGTCGCAAGAGCAGCACCTGTCATATAAAAACTATAAACAAATTTTATTGCATTTACAACGAATTTCAAAATTATTGTCTATTTTTATATTATTATTATTATTATTATTATTATTATTATTATTATATATAATAAATTATAGTTTAACACTAAATATACTATAATTGATTGTCAATTTTGTTTGGTAGAATTTTGAACAAATTATTGTGTTATTTAGTGACTCAAAAATTTGTATTGCATAAATTATTTATTTATTTATTTATTTATAAATATAATATTAAATATATTATAATATAATTAAATTAATAATAATATATAATATAATATAATTATATATTTAACTATAAGTTTTTGAAAATGGGTTATTTAATTCGTTGTGTAATAAAAATTGTTATACACGAAGCTCTCGGTAAATTTAATATTAAATATAAGCAAAGTTTTAATGTAAGTTTAGTTACGTTAAATTTCGTGGAAAGTTACAAGGTGGTAATACATAAATGCCTTTGGCGTTTCAAATCTCGTTTAGGATGATTCTAAACGTGAAATATTAGTAATAGTCGTAAAAGCTTCGAATACGTTTAAAGTTAGGATCATTGTGCTAATAAATATGTTATCATTACTATTATTATTATTATAATATTATGTAAAGTGATTGGAAGGATTTCTTTATACGAGAACTCGCCATGCTAGGTATTACACGAATAATATAATAGTATCGTTATTATCATAGTTATCAATGTTAACTTTAATCGATTTAAAACAATAAAGAAAATATTTAAATAAATAATTAAATTCGATGGTTTATTATATTTTTTTTCTCATGAAATTAATTACGAAGATACCACTCGAATCCTGCAGGACTCGACTGACCTTCTGAATTCCTGTTTTTTTTTTTATTTTTTAATTCTTTTTTTCTCTCTCTCACTTTAAGATTGAAATAAGAGTGTTAGAGAAAGACAGAAAGAGAGAAATAGTAAGAGTGGGTCCCTCGGGCTGCAACCAGTTTCGAACAGTTCGACGGAAACCAGTCAAGCGAGAGGGGAAAAAAGGGAAGAGGAGTAATGAGAGAGAGAAAGAGAGTGGAACAAGCTTACAGGGAGGGACTTACGGACACTTGGTCGCTCAATGGCGCGAATTTAAGAGCGCCAGCCGTTACGCTTCTCATTCGTTAGCATAAATTAATTATTTTTCACGGGGAATGCTCGTTCCCGCGACCGCGACGACTACGACGACTAACCAACCAACCAACCCCTCATTTTATAAAAAGAGATCGATATATATTTTACATTTTCTTTTTTTACTCTATTCTATTCTCACTTCTAATATAATAATAATAATAATAATAATAATAATAATAATAATAATAATAATAATAATAATAATAATAATAATAATAATAATGATTGTAATATAACAGAAAAAAATATAAATAAAATTATTACATGTAATAATAAGTGTTTGATATTTGTAATAAAAATTTATTAAATGTAAAGTATTCAAAATATTCAAACCAATTACGATTTAATTAACAAATAAATAAATATATGAGCAGAATAAGTTATTACTATTGGATTAATAATTGGAATGAAATAGTAGCAAAGAATTTGGTTACTCAATATTCCACCCTAAAGTCAAACACGACTACTTAAAACCTTAATTACAAATTACCAACGAAATTCCTCTCACACGGAATAAAATAATAAACCCCTTTTCATCTAATTTACGTAATATTAAGCAAAAGAACATATTTACTTATATGTTAATTTTTTATATTGTTATATGTTTTGTATTACTTATTATATTTTCATAACACACACATATATTTGTTAAATGAATATTATTTATTATATATATATATATATATATATATATATTACTAGTTGTGCTCCGCTACGTGTTACTGTAACTCATGTAAGCCAAAATATGGCGTCGTCGAATAGATAAAAGTTAGGTTATGTTCAAATATTTCGAGCATCTATGGTCAACAGATGGCACTAATCTTACCTGTATTTTTTTCTTTTTTTAAAATTAATTAATCATTTTATAAATAAATTAATGTAATATAAACTTGGCTGTATGCGAATGCAATGTTGTGTCAAAATTTCAAGACAATCGGTGAAGTACTTGTGGAGATTACCAATTAGGCACAAACGAAATCAACATTTTGAAAAATATGATTAAAAAAAAGAAATAACGTAAATAGAAATATTATAATATTATATAATTCGATGTGAACATAAAGATAATAAATAAGAGCGTATGAAGGGTAGAGTCCTGCCACGGAAGCTTTCGAAATCTTTTGGTACGAATAGCGTTCCGTAAAACAAGCGTGTACAATGAACGAAGTGGACTTAGATTGGGCTAATTAATTAATGCGCACGTCCTGTCTCGTCCCGTCTAATTATCTCGCTTGTCAAGCTTGTTCGTGTTCGTGTTCATGTTCGTGTGAGTCGTCGTAGTCGTCGTCGTCGTCGTCGTAGTTAGTCGTTGTAAGTTGTGTTCGCCACACCGTTAATGTATATATTCCCTTCTCATCCCTCCTATCCCTCAGCTCATCCCTCCAACACGACCTGCCATGCCGTTCCTCCGACATTCCTCATCGTCCATCTCTATCTTTCTTCGTCGTAATTATAATCAGACTAATTGTGACGTCAGCCAGGAAGCTACACCTAGAAAAATCGTTTCACGAACAACCACGTCAGCTTTTACCATGTATCATGTGTTTCTATATCCTATATATGTATGTATGTGTGTAACTAAGTACTGAAATACGTTAATACTGATATATGTAGATATATATATATATATATATATATATATATATATATATTTAACATGTGTGATGTTTCAATTGTAACTATGTGTATATTGTATAAATGTAAGTGTACTCTAGAGAAACCCACATCCTACGATCGTTTAAACGATACCGATCTACCACGCACGCGCGCACATGCGTTTTCACTGACGATAAATAATTGCGTTCGCTGATGTAATTCGAAGGAATCCTGTCTTAGTTAATCCAACTTCTTTTGATTAATTCATTCATTAACTTCATCCCTATTTTTCTAATACTCGATCATTGGGTACTGTAAAATTTTAATTAAATTTTAGTTACGCATATAATTTAATATTATGCAAACATTATTTTTTATGAATTTATTTATATAAATTTTTAAATTCAAGTATTGGACTTCAATAATTTGGTTATTAATATTTAAGTGAGTAGTATATTTATGTCATTTCAAAAAATAATTACAGAAGAAAATGTTTGAAATAATTCTATACTAGTTTTAATTTTATCCAATTAAATATTCAATTTATTTATCTCATTTATCCACATTGGTTAATCAAGATTTTGTTATAATTATAGTACATTTTCTAATCTTTTTTTTTTGTAAAACAACGAATAAAACGTGTATTTCATACCTTAATGTTACGTTAGATTTCAAAATAGATAAAACAATTTTGCTTAATCACGCAATTAATTATGCATATATCTGATTCGTTCGTTTCTCGATCGATTGAATTCTTTTAAATTTAGAAAAACAAGAAATTTTTTGTTCAAACATTAATGTAATGTATATTATAAGTGTATACGTATGAGTGGTGTAGATATGAAGGACAAGCATTCTATTAAGATGAAATTTGATCTTCGATAGTACACGTATGTGTATCTGGTATATATATATAAAAGGTATATAGCCTAACCTTCTCATAAACGAGATCTAAAATAGTAGGAAGAAGAGCGATTTTATGATTTTTACGATCACCCGAAGCAGAAAACGTGCCTTTATAAATAATTATTATTACCTGCACGAGCGAGCACACCGCGAGGAGAAAAAAATTTTTTTTTTTTTGTATTCTTCTTCTTCTCTTTCTTCCTTGTACCTTTCTTTCTTTCTTTCATTCTTTCTAGTTCCTTCTTTATCTTTCTTTCATAAATAGCCTCGAATCTCGCGGTCCATTAATTTCAAAGAATCTTCCAAGCTCGCAGCTACGAAGAAGTTGAAGAAGATGAAGATGAAGAAGAGAGGAGGAACCCATTCGTCGTCTATCGATCTTTAACAAGCGTTACGGATCACAACGAATGCAGCAACCGTCTATCGTCATACTACTATACCTTTCCTAACCATTACTATACCTTTTCGAAATTTGAATTGACGATCCCGCTTCTTGAACCGACGTTCCGATGGGAAAAAAACATTGGTGCGTAACCGGCCATCGATCTCTCGCAATTTCGTTTATTCTAATCGACCGATAGAAAATATTTTTCAATAGAATTTTATCACATGCAATTCTGTGAGAAAATTTTACCCTTAAAAGAAAGAAATAAGAGCATAATATTTTAAGATCGTTTTGTTTTTTAGAATTGAAAATAATCAAATAGGGTTTTTTTCTTGTATTAATTATTATACATTTATAATAATATATTTAATTATATTATTATATAAATATATTATTAAATATTTATATTATATTATATAAATTTATTATTATATATTATATATAATATTATTATTTATATTTATACATATGTAATAAATATTAATATATAAATATAATATATTTTATAATATATTTAATATATAATTAATTTATTAATTATATAAATTTATAATAATATTATTAAATATTATACATTCTTTTAGAAAAATCTAAATTTAAAATCTATAAATTAGAAATATATATCTTTTATAAAAATTTAAACGAAAATCTAATTAAAACACCACCATATATTTTTTATGATATAAATTTTTAATTACCAAAAATCTTTATTTTTATATATTATATACAATATATTCTTCTATTAAATTGAGTATAATTAAAACGATTATACTTATGTGTGATAAAATTTAAATATTAAATTATACGACTTTGTAACACGATTTTATCAATTTTTTTTTAAATTTTTTTGTCTCATGAAGTTAATCGATTTTTTTAAACGAATGACTCGTATATCTATTTCTTTTTGTATTTTTTTGTTATATTGCATTAACTTGACATCGATATTCTTGGAAATGTCCTTTTTCTACGAGTAACTTTAAATATCATTGAGACGATACAGGACGAGAAAGGATAGTTGTTTATTATGCGTATAATTTTAAAGGAAGTCTCCTCTTCTTCGATCGAAGAAAAGAAACATGCGAAACCTGTTTTCCACGAGGTTCGATCTTATCTGACGATTATCGAAATAATTAATCGATTCGTCGTATTATGTTGTAAGTAAAAGTAAATGTGTATACACTTATATATATATATATATAGAAACATATATTCGATTGATTTATCTTAAGAAGGAAAATACAGACAATTATAACGAAATCGTAATCGAGTGGTACTAATTAAGTCCTTGTGATTACACCATCATAGTCATAGAAAATCATTCGTTCATTCTTCCGGTTTTACGGCAAACGTGTAATTATAAAAGAAAAATAATAATAATAATGATATAATTATAATGAATACCAACCATGAATCATAGATTTACGATTCCAATACTTTGTTATCTAAATTCACGTGATTAGATATTAAGACGACGAATTATTTTTTTTTTTTTTTAACATTTTTGCAGAAGAAAATGTTGTAAATATAACAAAGAACGTTGAAAATATTTTACCGCATTCCTTACATAATTTATCCTTTTCTTTTTTTTTTCTTCGTTTAGTGTATCCTTTTTCCTATTATTCTTTCGGTCAGTCAACCTGTCACGTTTGTTCATTCAACATTAATAAAGGATGGAAACCTGTAAAATAAACCTGATCAATGTGTTCTTTCTTAGGTTAGTTAGAGATTTACTTTAAGATAATATTATATATTCAAAGGAATTTAGACAAAATTATGTTTTGTTCGTGAAATGAGAAATGATGTTAAAAATATTTTCAAACCATAAATAGTTCACTGCTAAGAAAAAAAAAATTAAATAAATAATAAATGAGTACTAATAATATTAATGAGAATGATCGATAATTAAATAAACCGTATTTTATTGAAAAATGTATAACGTCCCGTGATATTCGTGTACTACTCGTATGAGAAAATTCACACACATTATGCCATTTAATAAATCTATTTCGATCCAAAGCACATTTGTTTATAACTCGAAATAATCGAATAACACGAAACGAACATTTTAAAACTGCCAATAAGTGATTCGATCTAACTCACTCGCTTATTTTCCGAATTCAATTGAAATTAATATTAGGAAGAAGTTTAGTTAGCTAAAAAAAAAACGAAAAAGATTAAACAAATGAACGTAACAAACCTCCAATGTCGTGTTTGGAATCACGTTTAAAAAGTTAATACCATTTTGGCGGAACTTAATGATACGAAATTTCCGTCGAAAAAAAAGTACTAGTACGAAAAATGGATGCTGTTGGAAATAATAAACCAAAAAGAAAGAAAACAGAAAATCATGAACGAAGTATAATCATACGATATTTCTCGATAATTTAAATTAAACTTTGCCGATAAAGAACGGATATTGTTTTTTAAATAAAAAAATGACTATTTCCTGTAACTAACAATAAAGATTGTTTCTTTTTAACATCGAAGCACGTATTTTTAGTGAAAAAGGCTTACACACATGCACACACACATATAAAAGTAAAATAATCGGATAGGGTGTAAAAAAAGGTGAGACAGAAGTACACGTTGAACCTATCGATTGAAAACTAAAGAACAGATAGAAAGAAAGATGGGTAAAAGGGCAAATTTATATTTAAAAGAAGATAGAAAAAGAAAGAGAAAGAACAGGTAGGACTTAGGTTGCAGCTTTCTCGATGGTATCCAGATCACAAGAACCCTCTTCCTCCCCCCGTTTCTATTTTCTATTCTGAACCCATAAATCGACCCCCTCGAAAAGACCGCACAACGTACGTTTAATTGTATCTGTGAGAGAAGGACGAGTGTCTAAGGAAGTGGGATAAGAAAAAGAAAGAAAAAAGAAAGGGGTTCGTGCATGTATCACGTATTTTGAAAAAAAAAAAGTATTTGGGTCGAGATAGGTAAAGGTGCTAGTACTGTTTCTATTATTATTATCTATCTCCGTCTCTTTCATTTTTCTTTTTGCTCTTTTTCAATACGTGAAGCCTGCTGGATCGTTTGGTTCATTCAAAGATAGAGGAAATAAATAAGAGAGAGAGAAAGAGATAGAGAAAGAAGAAGAAGAAACTATCGTGGATAGGAATCAATCTTCATATTCATCCCTTAACCCTCCTATTTTCTCAGCATCTCCCAGGGTTCCAAGTGTCAACTACCGTTTCTTTTCTCTCTCTCTCTCTAACTCTCTTTCACTTTCTCTTGTTCTCTCATATATATTCTTATATATATAAAATGTCTTTTCTATCAGATGTCATAGAATGAGTACACAATACATGGAATTAAGGGCAGATCAAGGTGTGGGAATGTGAGATGAAACATACAGGTATCTTTAGAATTTTCAGGTATGCATACTAATACACCCAAAGTATATATTCCAGTCAAAGAAGGGGAGGATTTCGAAATTGTATCGTGGGGGAGGGTACAAACTGTCTATGGTTTTTTCCCCTCATTTCGTATAGGAAAGTGCAACGTCTTTCCCATGGGTCTCCTATTCGAAAATCGATCGCATAACAGTCTTTGCAACGGACCAATTTTCCAAAGCATTCTTCTCTCTCTCTCTCTTTTTTTCTTTCTCTCTCTCCCTCTCTTGTTTATTTTCTATCCATTCTCTTCTCATAGCAGAGAAGCCTATTTTTATTTGATATTCGCGATAGGTTTAACGTTCAGGTAGATGCATAAAAGACGCTTTCGTTGTGCACCGATAGTTTATGGTAAAGGAAAGAAATAAAAGATCGAACTCGATTGATTTCTTTTTTTTCTCTTTTTTACTAGGATGAGAAGGTATTTTCTTTTCTTTTATTTCTTCCTTTTTTTTCTTTCCAATCCAAATCCCCATATAGTCCTTATTTTATTATTACTATTATTATCTGTTCGATTATCATCGTTTTAATCTGACATTTTTTCACCATGTATATATATATAGAAAAAGAATATAAAACTAGTAACCCTCTAGAAAACAAAATGAAAATAAAAAAAAGAGGGAGGGAGATTGATTAGAGTAGGTAACAAGTGTAAAAAGGTTTGAGGTAGTAACATTGAAATTAAGGTTACCTAAGTTATACGTTATATATATATCCATCTCCATAAAGGTATAGGGACAGGGAGGACTTGAAGAATATTTCGTTGGTTGATTTGAACCGCGAATTCTAACAGCACAGCGGGAAATTTCAATTTGAATTCGAAATCTCGCTTGGTCGCGTGCGGTATCACGGGATACCGGGAGCAAAAAAAAAAAAGAAAAGAAATTAACATAAGGATCGTGCCGTTACCTTACACTTTAGTGGGTTAAAAGGGATGATACCTATCGCGCAAAAGAAAAAGCCCTTTTTTTACTTCCTGCTCGTTTCTTTTTTTTTTTCTTTACAAATACAATCCAACTGAGAGTTATATTTTATTGGTTATGTATATCTAATACTCACTTTCTTTTTTTCTTTCTATTTTTTTAATACTTTCGACTTCACCATATAAAGGTTATTTTAATAGGAAGAAAAAAGAAATTGATATGCACGACGGTTATTTCATTGATACTCGTGAAAGAAATCGGGAAATAGGCAAACGAATGTTTGATCTTTCCCGACGATTTATTGTAAAAGAGAAAAAGTTTATATGTGTATGTATGTGTATGTGAAAGAGAAAAAATTAGAGGTGAGAAAGAGGAAGGAAGAAGAATACGATCGTGGTCTACGTACAATCGATCTTCATCGAAGGAATCATAATGCGAATAGTCAACTTTTATTTAAACTTTTATAATAATAAAATAACGCGTGCGCGCGAAGTATAATTTCGTCCCATTTTTTATTATATTCTTAAGAAACGTTTATACACACAAAAAATAATAAAAAAATGTTTGAACATACATTGCATATAAAAAAAAAAAAAAAAACAACAAAAATCCTAAAACAATTCTTTTTGATTTCTTCCATAGTTTTTTGGGGTCAAGTTCTTTGATATCTAATTTTTTGTCTCCCAAGGTTAAAGAAAAGTCAAAGAACTTGGAATAAAATTGTATTGGAAGCTTATACGACTAGTACTAGTAATAGTAGTAGTAGTAGAAGTAGTAGTAGGCCTTAGGGATAAATCATTCCACGCGCGAAGCACGCGTGTAGGACTCAAATATTTCTCTCTCTCTCTCTTTCTCTTTCTATTTTTTTTCCTTTTCTATATTCTTTCTCTCTGTTTTACTTGACGTATCCACGAGCACGAGCCCGTGTTAGATGCGCGGGCACGCGTCCAAAAGGATCGTCGATTCTAATTCTAATGCCAGGACGCAGTTGTCGCGGTGAATTTGAATATTTTTCTTTTACCCCCTTTGCATCTCGTGCTACCCAGCTAGCTACTACTCCTATCTATCTATCTATCTCTTTCTTTTACATACATATATATATATACCATATTTTATTTCTTCTTCTATCCGTACTTTCTTCTTCTAGTTCGCGAAACGCGCGACCATAAGAGATTCGTTCGCCGAGGACACGCGACCGAATTTGAATCTCATTCGAATTCCATAGCACGAGCCTGTGCCTCTGATTTGCATCGAGTTTTCATTTTCCACTTCCCCCTATACTATCCTTCCCTGGAAAGCCTCAAACTCCCCCTCCTCCCTTCAACCTACCATCTCACCACCCTTCTTTGAAATTTTTCTTCTTCACCTATTTGCTACTCTTTCTACTATGGTAGAAAATCACTCGTACTACTCGTTCGTCGTCTTTCGTCAAAGCCCTCCTCCTCCTCCTCCTCCTCCTCCTTTCAAAGGATAAAAAAAAAGTAAACGGATAGTAAGAAGAAAGAATAGTGTACGATCATCGAATCGAATCGAATCAAATCGACAAAATTTTGTCGATCGGGTTCCACTTTTGATTTACGCTAGCACGCGACTGAATTTGAATAACGGCTAGGAGAAGGTACACACACATATGTATACATACATATACGCATCTCAGGACTCAATAATTTGCATTCTTTTTCAATCTTTTCGTATTGTACGATGTTGCACACTTTTATCCGCATAATCATCCATCCCTTCGCTACCCTTCACTTCACTTCACTTCACTCCTTCTTTATTTTTCTCATTCTTTATTCGCGAAGAAAAAGCATAACGGATTATATCGTACCAGGTATGATAGTACGATAAATAATAATCGTATCGACTCAAACCGTTCGATTCTAATTCTAATTTTTTTTCGATTGCTTTTCAAAGAGCATACGCGCATAGATAAATAGATAGATAGATAGATGGGCAGGTAAATTGAATGCAACCATACCTTGTATCGATCTTAACTATGGCACACGTTCTACAATCGGGTCCAGTAACATCTCGTTGATCCCGATTCAGTATAGTAGACACGCGACCATGCCTGATCAACTAATGCCATTAGAATTCCGTTACAGGTCCAAGGATTTGCATCAGTTTTTATGTTTATCCTTATATACGACTCCATGTGCACGTTCCTGGTACCTCCCCTTTTTTTATATTATTTTCTTTCTTTCTTTTTTTGGGCACGAGACCAGTTTGCGTTATGCTTTACTACCTTCTTCTTCTTCTTCTTCTTCTTCTTCTTCTTCTTCTTCTTCTTCTTCTTCTTCTTCTTCTTCATTTAATTTTTTTTTCTTTTTTTTTCTTTTTTTTTTTTTTGATTAGTTAAGAATAAACATCGATAACTACATTCTTCTATTGGTTGCTTTTTGTATTATATTTTTTTTCTGGTTTCTTTTTTTTTTTTTTAACGCGTGGGAAGTCGCATAAATTTGTAAAATCTCGTTCTCTCAGAATAGGAATTTAAATCGTCAACGATTAGTAATGATTCTCACGTTCTTTTTTTTTTTTTTTTTTAAATCGATACGATCTTATCGATAACTCAATGATATATTTATATCTTCACTTTTTATCACTGTTTCCTTTTTTTTTTATTACTTTTTATTTTTCCTTTTTTTTTATATTCTTGTATATTATTGTTTCCAATGAAACATTTACACGTTCCGGACACTATACAACGTTGGAGATACAAAACCATCTTATGGTTTGTCGATTTATTCGCGATCACGATTTTATGCGGCTGATAAATAAAAGGACGTGTGTGTTGTATGTTGGACTTTAGTCGAATCGAAAATAGTTTCGTACAAAAAGACATTCTTCTTCTTCTTTTTACTTTTTCTTTCTATCGAAAACGTTTGGTTACGTTCACCCCCACAAGCCCATTTCGAACTGGTTCCTCCTTCCTTTAGAAATTTTTTTGCCAGAATAAGAAATATAAAGAAATGGAAAAGGAAAGAGAAAGAATATTTTCTTCATGGTCACGTCAATACTCTCTCTCTCTCTTATGGGGAAGTACGATGGTAACGATCGAATGTAACTCTTATTCACCCACGACGAGTCTACCATACTTGTTCGTAACAACAATGAATAAATTTTATAACAATATAAAATTGCAAAAAAAAAATGAATGAGACAAAATCGTAGAATATACGTGTAAGAATTGTTTTAAAAAAATGATGAAAGAAAAAACAAAGAATGTTATGCAAAAAGAAAAAAAGAAAGAATAAAATGGAAGGAAAAAAAATGTTAGTTGAATGTTTCTCGTTTGTTGTAACAAATAAAATTTCTAGAAATAAAAAAATATAGAAAGTTTACATAATAATACATATATACGAATGTTACTTATATTAAAATGAATAAAAAAAAGAAAGTTGAAAAACATAAAAATGTATAAATCAATCGGAAAAATGATAATTCTCGTCACCCACGAGTTTCCATACTCGTATGTAATACCAAATAAAGTTAATAAAGATAAGAACCTAAAAAATACGAAATGGTATATAGTTAAATGAAGAATTAAAGAAAGAAATACAAAAAATAAGAATAAATGAAAGAGAAAGAGAGAGAATGTGTACGATCGATTGGACAATTATTATTATATCACCATATATCACCATATCGGTTTAAAAATGACCATGAGACTTCGTTAATGCGATAAAAATCGATAAAAGTGACAAATTTTTAAGCACAGTATCTTTTCTTCCTTGGTACGAACTAAACGAGACGAGAACGTAATCCTACGTTCTCCAAAGAAGAAAAGGAAGAAGACGAAATCATGGGATCGATCGACAGTTATTGGCTATCGAAGATTCTACAACGAATGATCATGACGATCTGATGCCATGAAAAGAAAGAGGAAATTGGTAATGGTAGGGGGATGAATCAGGAAAAAATTTTATTCGAAATTTAAGAATCATTTTAAAGATAATTCTCGAAACTAAACGTTGATATAATATAATATATCTTTTATGTGTTTATTTTATTTTTATCAATAATAGATAATAATATGTATCTGAAATATTTTTCTTATATTTATATATTTAAATACATATTTATTTAATTTATTTGAATAATATATATATAAACATATATAAATACACATAGATATATTACATATATATTTGTAAATTATATTATATTATTCTTATTATTTAATATATATTATTTTATTTTATTTAGAAATTATATATATTATATTTTAATTATATTATATATAATTATATTATTTTATATAGTAATATATATATCATATAAATCAAATAAGTTAAACATATTGTACGTATCGAGTATATCGAGTTACCAATCTAATAAAAATAAATCATATTAAATATTAAAATATTAAAATAATAAAAGAACCACTAGTCATAATCAAATAACATTTTACTCATTCTTATCATTATTCTTCCATCCAATTTTATTTTCTCACTTGATCGTCACGACGATCCTCCAGTGATAAAAAGAAAAAAATCGAAAAAAAACCTAGTGACATGTAAAAAAAGAATCCCTAACGTACTTAAAGAAAATTTTTTCGATTGATAAGATGAGAAGAAAGACCAAAAAAAAATAAAGAATTCTATTTCTTTGATGTAACCCTGACAAAATGCAATAACGTTTACGACCAGTTATGATTAATAAGCGTACAAACGTATACATATAATCATACATACATATATATATATATATGGCCTTGTATCTTTTTCAAAATAAAGGAATGAAGGATCAATAATCACTTTCGTTGTCGTTCAAAGATTTGCATAGCATTGCAAGAAAAAGAGACTCGGTTCTCTCGCCTTTCTAAAACCTGTTTTCATCTTTTCATACAAACATATATAAACTTTTTCTCTCTCTCTCTCTTTCTCTCTCATATAAGCATATACATAGTACACATATTCTTACTCTTTCTTGCATACACTTTTTCGTCTCTTTCTATTTTTTTTTTCTTTTCTCTTTTTTTTATTCGTAAAGATATCCGTAAAGAAAATCGACAAATTTTTCGATAAGGAATAACTTACAACGCGTTTACCGCGCACGCATGTCCGAAAGGTATTAATATTATTTTTACTTATTCACACGGCTATTACTTCTGGCTTAGCGACGCAGTTCCGATAAGATAACGCAAAACCATGAGGGAGAGATCGAGCCGGCTGCTAGGGCCTCCTCCTCCTCCTACTCCTCCTACCCTTCTACTACCACCACTTTTTCCTTCTCTTCTACTGATGTGAACAAGATGACTACTTTCTGTCTGTTCTTCTAATCTTTCTTTCTCTTTCTCTCTTTTAACGTTCGACAATAAGGTTGAAAGTACAGATTACGTTAGAAATGTAAATAATATAAAAATATCCAAGAGAGAGAGAGAGAGAGAGAGAGAGAGAGAGAGAGAGAGAGAGAGAGACACACACACACACAGAAATGTTTTAAACTTCATATATCGTTCATACCTTTTTTTTTGGTTTCCTTTTTTCTACTTCTACTTTGTACAACTCGTAAAATCTCTCTTTTCATTTCTTGTTATTTATTTATTTATAATTCTTATATATATAGGAATTTATTATTTAATTATTATTTATTATTATATAATAAAATTATTTTTTATATTATTTTATATATATTTACATTATTATTATTTATATTATGTTATTCTATATTACTATTATGTTATCATTATATTATTATATTATTATATTATTATTACCTATATATTATTTATATTATATTATATATAATATATAATATATATAATCAAGTAAAAAACAAGTGATATACCATAACTCAAAATAAAATTCCTATCAATATCGAATAAATTTATTCTAACGATAAGAAAAAAAAAGAAAAAAAAAGAAATATACATGCGAAAAAAAAAAACTTATTATATAAATGTTTAACGAATTAAATCTCATTAAAATTAAATGATATACGATTGATTTTTTTAATTCAATACAATAAAAATAAATGTTTCTTTCCTATCGTGATATCATTTTTTCTTTTATTAATTCAATGAAACGATTGAATAATTGTAAATGGTAAGATTGATGTGAAATAAATTTGTCGATAAGAATAAGGACAAAATACATAACATATATATATAAATGTTATAATAGAAGTGTTAGTCCGTTATTAGTTAGATACGCACGCGTACAACCGGGTGTTCAAGCAGTCTCGTTCACCAATACGTTGAACAATAATTATTATTATCGTAAGCCACCCACGTTCCGACCTTGCATCGCTATGCCGCCAACCAGGAGAGGCCAAAAAAGCAACGGTCCGGGCATTTACGACACCGTTCCGCGTTTCAAATCGTCGTTTCTAAGCCTTCTCTCTCTCTCTCACTCTTTCTCACATACACTCATTCTTATTCTCGAACGTTAAAGAAAGAAAGAAAGAAAGAAAGAAAGAAAGAAATAAGGAGAGATGGTTGTGGACTATAGTCGCGTGTGGGCGAACGACCGACTTTATTGGCCAGTTTACAATACAATACATTTATATATATACATATATATAAAATAATATATATAAAATACACGTACACACATGTAAGTGAATGAATTTATATATATATATATATAAATGAATTTCTATAGGTATCTAATACAAGAAAGAAAAAGATAGAAAAATAGAATGTGTGTGATGTGTGTTGTGTATGTGTGTGGGTGTGTAAAAGAAAGAAAGAAAATTTCTAAGAAAGAGAAAGAGAGTAGTTAAATACGAGAAATCGTTGGAGTCTTCGAATCTTTGATATAAAACAGATCCCCTTATTGTGTCTGAAGGCGTCAGCCATAAGACGTTTCGCTATTATTATCGTCCAACGGTGACACGGATTTTCATAGTCAACCGTTTTTATTCTTTTTTTTTTTAAAAGTTTCAACCGTAAGTGCGAGTTCGTTGCAACGATTGGTCGCTCGAATTTCTCTCTCTTTATCATTCGTAGAATTATGGTCTTCAAGTTAGTTTCCTTCTTCTACGAATGATTCTCCTTTTCTACGAATCCTTATATACACATATGTAAGTATGTATGTAAGTGTACATTTGTATGTTCTCCTTATTCTTCTTCTCGCATTACCAACTATCTCGTAGATCCGCGTTTCTCTTACAACGTTATTGTACAAATGCCGAGAAAATTGTATCTTTGATAAATCATGGTTGATAGTTTTGATTTGCATTAGCTGGTGGATACGTTTAACATAGATGAACTTTGAATTACGATTCTCGATTAACTTTCAATCTTATTTATTATCAATATCTATATATTCGTGATTTTATATATATATCGAATATATAAATATAACAATAAATAACATATTAGAAATTTTCGAATTAGAATATTATATATTATATATTCACGTATATGTTACATATTTAAAATAACATGGAACAATAATTTATTTATGATATTATTAAAAGAAAAATTACGATGTTAACTCTGTACGAGGTATAATTATCTCTGTGTGTACATACAATTAAATAATATTATAATACTTACAATTAGTGCATACGTATCATTGATATATTAACAAAACATTCTTATCTTAATAAAAATAATAAATTAAAACTAAATGAAATAAATACAACCAACAACAACAAAAATAATGATCAATACGTATAATAAAATAATACTACAAATACTTACAATTATTGCACAGATATCATCAACATATTATCAAAACATTGTTTTCCTAAAACTAAAAAAGAAATAAATACGATAAAAATATTCAAAAAAGATTAGAAAAGTTATGTATCTAATTTAGGTTTAGAAAATTCGTTAAACGATGTATCAATAATATTTCATAATGCGTATATATTCACCCATCTTAACGAACCCGAACGATAAAGGAGGAAGGAAAAAAAGGGCGCTGATCGAGTAGGGTTATAGGAACGGGGAGGGTGGGAAGGGGGGTGGGATGGGAAGGGTAAATAATCGAGCAACAATAGTCCGTCTCCCGTTGTCCTTCGCATCCAACGATAGTCGTCGTTTAGAGCGCGCAAACGGACACCCAAAGCGTTACCGATTCTAAACACGAGGCACACCCTAACTCTGCCAGCCGTGTCCATGCCTTTATGTCTTCAATCGACCCTCAAACACGCAACCATACGTAAATACATACATACATATATATAGTACATCGCTTTTTTGCTTTCGAATCATGCCGCTAGAAAACGAGCTAGAAACAATATCCAAAAAAAAATAAGTAAACTTAAGTATAGAACAATATAGTCTATCCCTTTTCTATATCCTTTTCTTTTTTTTTTCAATATTTCTTCGCCCTTTTTCAGCTTCCTTCTCACTCCCTTTCCTCTCAAAACCTTCTACCACGATCGAAAAATATTTGGTTGCTTTTTGAACTTTCTTTTTTGGTATTTATTATTCACTCAAATTGTTATGGATAAATAATTTTGTTATTTAAATATGCAAGTTTCTTATTAATATTAGAATACGTAGATAATAATATCTTTTATATTATTATTAATATTATTATTATAAATAGCACAAATTGATTAGAAATGTAATAGGATACTAGTTCTTTTGAAAATTATATCGAAACTATCTGTAATAATTCAATTAGTTTCAAATTAGTTTTGAAAATAATTAGATAATCGTATCAAAAAAAAGAAAAAAAACTAGACGAATACTAAATCGTCATTAACATAATTACATATACGTCCATCTCTTTCTCTCTGTCTCTTTCTCTTTTTCTTTTCCTTTTTCTGCCCTCCCCCTATCTTTAAAAAAAATAAAAAATCAGATTTCCAACAAAATTGTAAGATATCGAAGAACGATTATGTTACACACGCATAATTCAACGATACTATCTAGATATTTGCATATAGTATAGCATAAACCATACTCGTGAGAAATCTGAGGACGAATCGATGATTACGATGCTCGTCGTGCACGCACGATCAAGCCCTAGGAAGACACGTACATATATGCCCTGTGTTCAATGCATATAACGTTTGACCCTTAACATGAAATATCCTATTGGACTCTATCATTCTCTCTCATACAATTTTACATAAGAAAATCCGGTAATTAGGTAAATAAAGCTTCTTGTCAGTGTTCTTCTACGATCTTTTGCGAACGGTTTAAAGCATCGGCCACGCACGATCTTACTTTTACCTTTGAACACTACCTACCCCCGTTACCCCCCACCCCC
>NW_015148971.1:4569796-4609534 GCF_001465965.1 Polistes dominula | reverse complement strand
ATAAGGTATTATGTATAAGTATATATATATAGGTAGGATATACACAGCAAGTCGCGAGGCTTGGGTTAGGTTAAGTATAATGCGCGGTCGTGCAGCTTTGGGGGCCCGGAGGCGCTAACATGAAAATCGTATGGTAATGGGGCACCATGGCTTTGGTATAAGGAGAGGGAGGTGGGTCGAGGAGCCGTGTAGAAACCTAGTAAGCCCGCGGTAAGCCTAGCTTTCTTCCTAGTATTAACGCGAAAGAGAAAGACGAAGAAAGAAAATAAGAAAACGAAGTAAACGAAGAATAAGAAAATGAAGAAGAAGAAGAAGAGGATAGAGAATAATGTCGAAAGAAAGAATGAAATAAAGAAGAAGAAGAAGAAGAAGAAGAGGGACTCTCAAGGAGGGTCCGCGGGCTCGCGTGCCTCCAATAATTATACGCTCGAACCGAGTCTTCTATAGAGTTGAAAAGATAGAGTGAGTGAGAGTGAGGGAAAGAGGATTCGCGAAAGAGGGATGGAAGAAATAGAGAATATTCTCGTCTGCGGTTCTTCGACAGGGTCGGAGTTGACCGGCGTCTAATCGATTCGCCGCCTCGACATGGAAATTTCTTCGAGTTGGGCCCCCAGGCAGCTACCCTTCCACCGTAACACCTACCATCTTTGAAAGATACCAATGAGGTAGGTTGGTAGGTTGCTATCCTCCTCCTCCTCCTCCACCTCTTTCTTCTCCTCCTGCTCCTCTTTATCCTCCACTCTCTCTCTCTCTCTCTCTCTCTCTCTCTCTCTCTCATGAGTTCGCAACGAAGACTCTCCTCACGACTCTCTCAGATATTCTTTCCTTCTTTCCTACCGTCCTGTGTAGTAAACGTAGTTCGATCGGCGATCGTGTACTACCAGATTAGACGGTATCCACCAACATGTACCTGCGAGTCTTCTTCCTCCTCATCCTTACAAACACTCCTCTTCCTCCTCCTCCTCCTTCCCTTCTACTCTTTTTCATTCTACCACCCCCCTCCCGACTTCACCTTCCTTTCTCTTCTTATCCTTTCTTTATTCCCTTACAAGATTTTATGCTGTTCGATCGATACCCAGCACGCAGTAGGAATCTTACCAAATGACGAGTTATTAACGTTTATCAAAAGAAACTCACTGAATTGTCTGTAATTATTATTAATTCATGCTTTACTATATACGAGTTTTAATAGAATCTTATCTATTGTTATAATAACAAAATATGTTTAATTAAGACATAATATTGTCCTGTGATTGATATATATATATATAATATTAAGTAATAGTATTATTAAATAAATTTAATTTATTATATATAATAACTTATAATATTTCCCAAATTTTATTGTATAGTAAAATGTTAATAAAATTTTTAGATCAAAAATAATGAGAAAAAAGGTATAGGCAACAAGGTACTAGATCAGTGTACCATAAAATAAATTAATATATAAATTATATTAATATTATATAAATTAATATAATAAAATAATTTATTATTATTTCTTTATTTATATACCTAACTGTCCCTATACTTTTATTACTATTTCCCAAACGATTTAATTTCGATCTAATAATTATTAAAATAATTATATAAATATTCTTAAAAAAATTCGTGATTGATATTCGATAAGTAAAAAAAAGAAAATCGATTATCTTGTTTGTTTTCATTAGGATGTTTGTCCAGATTTCCAAATGGGTATATTATGTTTGTGTTATATAGAACGAGACTACTACTCTCTGCTTTTCGATCGATCGTCGAGTTTCTTAGAATCTCGTCGACTCGTAAATGAAAGTTCGCAATGTTGTTGCCGCCACCGTCGACGGAGTTTTATGAAGTACGATGTCCCCGATTAAAATGAGCACGATAAAACAAACGCTCTCTTTTCGTGGTCACGAAAGCACAGTTTACATTGTATTATATATCTACGTAACGAATTTCGTGACCGTCTCGAGAAACACGGAAGAAGACGATGACGACGGGGAAGGGTTGGGAAAGGAGAATGATGCGGGGACGCGGAAAGAAAAAAAATAGAAAAAAAATAAAAAGATAAAACGAAATCCCTCGCGACGACTGGCCGTCGTCCCTTTAGCCCTTCGAGTTACAACATCGTTTAGAAAATAGGAAGAGAAGAAACATCCGTTCCTAATTTCTGATCGGAGATCATCGAGTTTCATTTAAATTCAAATTTTTTTTGTTTAACTTTATCTTACCAATTAAGAAAATCTTTTTCTGGATTTGAAATTTTCTCTCTCTTTTTTTTTTTTTTTTTAGTTAAAGGGAAGAAAAGTACATAGGATGGAATTGTTAATATTGTAGGAAGAGGTATTAATAAATTGTGAACATAAAACGTTAAAAAATATATAAGATAAAAATTATTAATCGTGTTAGAAAAAATCATAAAATGTAACATCGAATTAAATCTAAAATTAGAAGAGAAATAGAAAAAAACCCACGATTTTATATTAATATATTAAAAATATAAATTAAATAAATCAGTAAGAAATTTTCGGACAATTTAAAATTAAAAGTACAATAACTATTTGATCTTGTATAAATAAAAAAATGTAGAAAAAATAATCAAAATTCAATAGAAATTACAATCTTCACTTTATGTTCATTAAAATATATTTTCTAGTCGTTTGCTTATTTTACAATAAAGAAAAAACCTTAATACGTTACCATTATCCTAACCCATTACCATAAATTTAGATTTCCCTTTTAGTCCCTCTTTTAAGTAAAAACAAAAGCACAAATAATTTAATAAACGTTTAATGAAACGATTTACAATGAGATAGATTCATCCACCATCCCCTTTTTGGACCATTTTCACGTCGATAAGAAAACAAAAAACACGAGAGAGAGAAAGAGAGAACACATATGTATATCTATCTACACGTGTATATACGAACCCTTGTATCTGTACATACACACACACACACACACACACACATATATATATATATATATATAAAACGTAGGTATGTTAGGTACTTAGGAATCGAAAAGACCGTAAACGGCGCGCTAATCGAGCGTGGCGCCAGAAACAAACGGAGGAAGGAAGAACTGGCGACGAGGAGGAGTAGGAGGAGGAGGAGGTGGACTACTACTCGTACCAGGGAGGGAAACGATCCCACGGAAATCGGAAACAAGGTTCCGGTCGGTAGTGTCAACAGATTTGCCCCCGATAGTCGCTCCTATGCTAGCCGACACTAACTGACAGAGTAGGAAGAAAAATACTCAACGAAAGAAACAAAGATAGAGACATACACACATACACACAGAAAGAGAGAGAGATAGTAGGAGATCGATCGTATACGAGGAAAGTGGAAACGAAGAGGACAAAGAGAAAGAAAGATAGATAGATAAAGAATGAGAGAGAGAGAGAGAGAAAAAGAGAGAGAGAGATAGATAGATAGAGGACTACTACTCACCCCTCTCACTCGGTGGTGGTTTGACTCGATGGTGAGCCAAGGGTGGGCTCACGATCAAATATTAAGTCTTATCTGGCGCCGCTTTACCCAGAAGTCTCTTCTTCCCTCTCACTCATTCTTTCTTTCTTTCTTTCTTTTTTTCTATTCTATTTCCGTCCTTTTTTAGCTATCTTCCGTCTCGTTTTATCCTACTCTAATTATCCTCTCACCATGACCAGACTCGACTTAGTTCGAGTCCATCTCTCTCGTCTTACTCAACCAACGCATTTCCACCCTTCTTACACACTCTCTTCGCACACCCCCTACCAACCCCCTTTATCTTTCTCTCTCTTTTCATCCCTTTTTCATCCTCGATCGGTGAAACCACACACGTTGGCTATAGAATACATAAAAGTACCAATTCTCTCTCTCTCTCTTTCTCATTTTCTCTCTTTTCTGTTCCTTCCTTTATTCTTTTCTTTCCTTGTCTTTTTTTCTAGGATGTCCTAGTCGTTTCTATGTGGCAACCACTGACGTTAATAGCCGTCCTTCTTTCACAGATCCCTTTGGAATCGTAATTAAGAGACAGAGGGATGTTAACGGTTCGTTCGATGCACGGTAGAAAGATTAGATCTAATTTAAAAATACTCTAAATAATTTGTTAAATATATTGTTTATATAACAACAACAAAAATGTATTCCTAAATGAGAATTATTATAATTTATAATTTGTATAAAATTATTTCTTGTTTTTTTGGTAACATTGTAATTAAATTAATATTTATATACTTTAATAATATTTATATTATAAATTAATAATATTTATATATTTATTAATTTTATATTATAATTATATATAATAAATAATATAATTTATGTATATTAAATTTAATATATAAATACATGTAATATACAATACACAAAATAAATGTATTATATATTAAATTAAATGTAATTAAATTAATTAGATACTCGATGATAAAAAAACAATAAGAATGATTTAATTGTTTTATCTTTTTTTTGCTGGATATTTTAAATAATTAGACAGATTAGTAAACTGTTTTGGCGGGATTCGTTAAGGGCAGTTTCGTATTTTTCTTTTACAATTGGTACACCTTGTATATCGCGTGTTCGAAACGGCGACTTTCGTTGTCTGGTCGATGCACTCTCTCGGACGTAAATTATTTCGGAGTCCGATTTCCTCGATCCAGGTACCAACACATCGTCCTACAACCGTTAATGAGCCGTCTCGAGTTTCGAGTACTCGTAATTAACTATTTTAACGTTGTAAGCAACTTAACGAGTCGTTACAATTGCTACGTACTTCTTAATTAAAATAATTAAAAAGAAAATGAACAAAATTAATTGAATATGGAATAATGAAAAGAATCAAAATGACAAACTTTAATTGTTTCTAATTAAAAAATTAGGTCAGAGTAAATTTTTAAGTATCAACAATTAATCCACATAATTCATTACGATCTATTATAGATAATGAATAATTAAAAAAGACAATTCAAATGTAAAATAATATTATTATCTTATTTAACCCTTTGGTTACATTTGACGTATCAATACGTCATGCATTTGCTTGGATAAAGATGCACATGACGTTCTGATACGTCATGAAACTAAGACGAGATTTAATTAGTTCATTCCCTGGTTTATTTCAAAGTAATGTTTAATTTTCAAATAAATGTGTGCCCAAAGGGTTAAACGTAGGTAAGTTGCATTTTAATTTTTCTTTTTTTCATTGTAAACAACAACGAAAAAAAAAAACGATCGTATCAAACGATTTGTAATCGAAAGATAAATACATGAAAGTCTACTTCTTCTTCCCCCTTATATCGTACTCGTACTTTTACACCCAGAACTCTCGAAATAAAATTCCGATTTTCTCTTTTACGAGTCCCGCGACAGGGATGCGTATTTTTCGTAAAAAAAAAATAGAAGAAAAAGAAGAAGAATCGTTTGTGCGAGGGTTCAAAGTAGGGTGAGTTGAATCGAAAAGAAGGAAGAAGGAGAAGGTAGAAAAAAAAAGAAGAAGTGGAGTTAGACCGCGTCCTCGTTACAGGGAGTAGAAGGGTGGAGGGGTAGTCTTGTCGGGGGTGGTGAAACGAGGGCGAAAGCGTTTGGAGGATTGCGATTCGATTGAAAATTCTCTCAGGTCCTAGAGAAGGAATTCCAAGGCGGATCGTTCTCGGCGCCAGTGGAAAGAAAGTTTTTCCTTAATGACCTCGGCCGAAGTG
This sequence comes from Polistes dominula, assembly GCF_001465965.1. Next base: position 4,603,875 of record NW_015148971.1, on the reverse strand, counting down.
GTTACCGTTAATTTGGCCCTCCCTTCCTCCCTTCCTCCCTTCCTCTTTCTCCATTTCCTCCTCCTCTTCCTACTCGTCCTTCTTCACAACCACCCTCTCTTCACTCACTTCCTACCCTACTTTTCTTACTCTTTCTAACTCTTCAGGGTCGACCCTTTTTCTATCCACCTCCTCCACCTCCTCCTCCTCCTCTTCTACTTTTGCTTACCAACCTCCCCCACCCCTCCCTTTCCTTACTCTACTCTTCTTCTATCTCTATTTCTATCTTTCTCCGATGACCGCATCTATCGCGTAACGTGCAGTTTATAGGGTGACCCAGAAAAACAATATCAATGTCAGTCTATGAGAGATTTAATCAAAGATCGAGACTCATTGATCTATAAGATCGATCATTATTTAAAAATAAATAAGTGAAAAGACAAATAAATTATTATGACGACACAATTATTCTCGTAATTGAATTGACATAATCTTAACATACACACACGTGGAATTTCAGAGAGCAAAATCTATCACACACACACATACACACACATACATAACATATAAATATTTTTTTATTTTAAACGGAGAATGTGAAACGTTTGATTGAAGTTACTACTACTAACCGAATAAAAAAAAAAAAAAAGAGAATTCTCTCATTGCGAAAAAGTAACATGTCAGGTTTTTCCTTTGAACGTAAGCGGGACCTTTATTGGGAGGCACGCCGGTAGGCAAACCCTTGTCACCCGAGAGAACGGTAGATAATAGATATACCGTCGTAATCGATACCGTCCGCGTGTGTTCCGTCCGTCCGTCCGTCCATTCCGGGCGCGCCGTTCAAGAAGGCACAATACCATTACTCACATGCCGTTCTCTCATAATTTACAAGCACGCCGCCGGTGCCGTTGCAACGGTGTACTAAACCTCCCCACTATTCCCTATTTTTTCTCCCTTTCTACTTCTTAACCCCTTGCCCCTACCCCCAACCCTTCCCCTACTCCTTCCTTTTCTCTCCTAACCCCCCTGAAACACCCTTCTTGCATCAATACTGATACTTTTCTTCATTTCTTCTTATATGAACTAGTAGTCTATACGTGCATGTGGAAATATATGTTTATGTGAGGGTTTGAGTTTGTGTGTGTATATTCGAGCTCGCGCTTTCGATGCGATATTTATACGCTTTGAGTCTGGAATTACCGCGAGACTTGCATTCATATTATTCCGAGAGGGAAAGAGAGAGAGGGATATTCAAGAAAGTGAACTAAAACAGTAAACACTAAACACACACAGTACAGGAATATGGATTAGTTAGACCTCAATAATTCTTTTACTATTTCCTCTTCTTAAACGGAGGGGGATATGTTCCTTGAGAAAAACTTGAGGAAAAGAGAGAGAGAGATAGGTGGAATGATATAAACAAGAAGTAGAAAAGAAAAGGAATGATATGAGCGAATTGTTCATTGATGAGAGAAGAAAAATAAAAAAATAAAATGATATTTCAGCTTTTTAGGTCGATCGGTTCTTTTAAAATGAACGATTAGAATGTTTGGAATTGATGAATAACTATGTTTTTTTTTTTATCTCTTTCTTATTTTGTTAGGTTATGTATGACATTATATATAGATATCTTATTCTTACTCGTTAGAAACGAGTGCGCCTTTGAGAAAAAGTAAAAAATAAAAAAACGAGAAGAATTTATACTATATATCTTTTTTCTTGTTTTTATTTATTCATTATCATTTTAATCGTTCTATTTTTTTTTTTAATAAGGACAAATAAAAATGAAGATATCAAAATTAGTAGGTCGATGTGGAGTGATTTAAAGGATACAAGAACGATTAGAATTCCAAAGGATTGAACAAACGGTAATGTTTTCTTTCTTTCTTTTTTATTTTTGTTAGATTATCTATGACTTTATTTCTTTATCTTTTATCTCTATCTTTATCTCTTTTTATTCTGGTATTTAAAGACAAACACCTACTTGCGTGTTTCCTTTTTTCTATGGCCAAACCAACCAACAACCTACAATTCGCAAAGGGTAACCGCAGTAGTTGATGGGAACGAGAAAACGTTCCGAAGCAAAAGATTAGACTGAACCAAGTGAGAGATAGAAAGAAAGAAAGAAAGAAAGAAAGAGAGTTAAGGAATGAAAGAGAAAATGAAATTCTACGATTAAGAGAGAAAGAGAAGGAAGATAGTAGTCGAGGGTGTTTTCGCATTCTTTTTATCCAGTGAAATGCTACCACCACTGACTATGGCAGTGTGAGAGCGTCGCCTATCGATTTTTACTTCTAATGAATTCGAGCTAAAAACCTAACCACCCTTCCCCCTCCCCAATCCCCAACCCCAACCCCCGTTCTTCACTCCTTCACCCTCTTCTTCACTCCTTCTTTCTCTTTTTCTTTGCTCGTTCGGTGGCTTCTCCATCGCTTTCTAACACAACCAACTCGGTCGCGGTCGCCTTTTTTCAACCCCCCTCCAACCCCCTAGTTCATGTTTGTGTGTATTTCTTAGTCATACACACGGATACTCCCCCCTCCCCCAACAAATATCTTTCTTTCTCTTTCTTACTTACTTTCTTTCTTTTTATTTATGAATGTATATACGTATATGTGTATATTTATGTGGGTGTATAAGTGAATAGACATAGAAACGAGCACCTTCCTTCCTTCCACCCTCTTTCCACGAACCCACGCCAATCACTGCGCGGCATAATTACACCGGCGACTCTGTGAACTCCTGTTTCTTAGCCTCGTGTGCGGCAATAAAAAGGAGAGTGAATGTCGTGAGGGATATAGAAAGAGAAAGAAAGAGAGAGAGAGAGAGAGAGAGAGTGGGATTGGTTGCAAGGGTAGTTCTCGTTCGTTGATCGGTGGTACTCTTTATCTTTGCGAATTAAAAAAAAATTATCTTTATCGATATGTGTCGTTTTTTCCTCCTTATATTCTAAAAAAAAATAAATAAAATGAATATATATTTATGTACCCCCTAATATATATAAATATAACCCCTAAAATGTTTTCTATGAATTTTTAAACGAATTTCGTATAATTTTTTGTTTACTTTTTTTTTAAATTTAGAAATAGAAAATATTATTTTTTATCTAATCGAAAAATTAAGATAATACGATAATCAGTGTAAGATATTTAGAATTTATCTTAAAGTAAATTTACTTCGTTAAATAAATAAAAATTTAAGAACAAATTTAAATGAATAAAACACACACGCATTTACACGAGAATTTTTTTAGAAATTTAATTCTAAATTTTAGCTTTTGGAGATAAGAAAAAAATGTTGAGAAAAATTAAACGAAAGTTTAAAGGAAGTGATAGAGATAGATGGAAATAAGCTGTAGTAGTAGTAGTAGTAGTAACGTTTGGTTAGAAATTTCTCTGAAAGTTTGCTTATATACTTTCAAACGATCTTTACTCATCGTGTATTACGAGATACGATTTTGGATCTTTCGAGCATGTCCAAAGTGGCATAAACGTTTAAGAAGAGTAGTAGGATACGACGACTCTTTGGTCTTTGGAAACGACGTCGTAGCTCACATCGAAGCTCAAATCCCCGTACCTACGTTTTTCCCTTTCCTCTTACCCTTCCCTTTCCACCAACCCTGTTACATAGTGATACGTGGCACGCGTTGCTTACGTTCTTTCGAGATACTATGTGTGTCATGTGGCCCGTACCCGTGCAGGAATAGATTGCGCTAACTTGTTACCAGATGTGCAATGCAAATAATCGAAATCGCTACTTCCGCTTGGAAAAGCTTACGATTCGACCGACGACGACGTCTCATCTTCTAACAGTCCATTCGTCTCTTATTTCTTTTTTTATTTATTTTATTTTGCTGCTCTCTCTCTCTCTGTCTCTCTCTCTCTCTCTCTCTCTTTCACGTTGCTCTCGATTAACGAGTTACTCAAAATTAGAACAGTTCGAATTCTTCTGATGAAATTCAAAACCCCTAAATTGTTTCCTACGAATTTTTATACGAATTTTGTATAATTTTTGTTGTATTTTATTAATGAAATATCGTTCAAACTTATTTAGTTATAATATTTTAAAATAAAAATTAATTTTTAAACGCGAAATTCATTTTAACAAAAAAAAAAAAAAATACGTAATAATTAATTAATTTAAGAAACAACAAGGCGTATGCAAAAAATGAAATCAACCCAATAATTAACAAAATACAATTAATTGACACAATAATTAAACAAATATGAATAAGAAAAGTGTTCTATTTGAAAAAAAAATTGGATTTTATGCAATCGAGGTGTATCCGTTTTTTAATTTAAGTATTTCTATCGTAAAAGAAATCAGAAGCACCCGGTGGAATCTCGCGAGTTAACTAACTCAGTCCCTTTCTTTTTTTCTCTCTCATTCCTTTGATAGAAATTCTTTCTTCTTGCGTGCTTTTTACGAGTGCCTCGGGGTGGAAGAAAGGGGGGAAAGAGAATCAGTGCATAATGCGAAACCGGTTCTGAAATCTATCCCTTTTAGAAATGAGAGACCCCGTTAACTCGACGGTGTTAGAACCGTGTTGCAATTATCGCCGAGATATCGAAATCTACTCGGTATAACCAAAACTCACTACTATAATCAACCCTCTAACCAAGAAGGGAAACACAAGGGAGAGGAAAGGTAAAAGAGAGAGAGAGAGAGAGAGGGAGGGAGGAGACACGTTAATTGAAATGAAACCGTGCGAACGAAAAATTTCTATGTCACCAATTTTATATCCTTCTCTCTCTCTCTCTCTCTCTCTCTCTCTCTCTCTTTCTCTCGTTCATTCTTTTTCTCATTTCGCACGTTTCTTATTTTTCTTCGACTCCGATCCCGAGCACTTTGGAAGATTCACGAGCGTAATTATCACGGGAATTAAATTCAATCGGCAAAGTCCTCGATTCGAAAACGCGTTAAGATCGTGTCGCAGGGAATTAAATAGCGAATCCTTCTTTTTCTTTTTTTTTTCTTTTGAATCCCTAAGGAACGAGAAAAGAAAAAAAATGAAAGAGAGAGAGAATGATTCTCATCGAGAATCGAATTAAACAGATCTTATCAAGAAAGAGAAAGAGAGAGAGAGATAATGATAGAAAAAAGTAATCTATATATCTATAGTGTAATAATTTATCGAATTAATTCATTACGATACGCGATATCGATATTTACATCGATTATAAATGTTCTTTTATTCTGAATGTTTCTTAAAATTACGTAAACTTATCATAAATCATCTTTTATATTTTTATGATTGTATTCTGATACGTTTGAATATAAAAAAAAAAGGTGAAGAATACATCGAACGCTTCAACTAACAATAAATGATAAAAAAAAAAGGAAGGTTATCTATCAAGCGCGTGATAATTAATTTTAATTACTTTTTTATTTATTTGTTTGTGCCGAGTATTGATTCGAATATTAAACGTTTCACATTTATTTATCGTGCATAATATCGTTTTATGGTTGGTATACAAATTTATAAGATTTTAAGATAAAAGAATTAATGAACGTTTTTGTATTTATTTGTCAAAATTCGTAATTTAATTATTTTATATTTCGTATATTATTATTTTTTAATAAAATAATCTATTACACTTTATTAATATACAAAAAATAATATTTTAATATTAAAAAATATATAATAATTATATACAAATATATATTAAAATAATAATAAATTTATTAATAAATTTAATAAAATAAATTTAAATAAAATTTAATAAAAAATAAAATAATAATAAAAATTTAATTTAAAATTAATAAAATACCCAAAATTTATATTAATACTATTAATATTATTAATTACTAATTTAAAATTTATTAAAATATATTATATTTATTATAATAAAATATTTAAATTAAAATTAATAAAAATTATTAAAATATTATATATATATATATATATGTTTATATATGTATATATAATTATATATATAAAAATATATATATGTATCTATAATTTAATCTTGTTCATTCAACATTTAAAACATGTTTGAATAATAGACTATGTACTCGAATAAAAGATAAAAAGGAAGGGGGAGAGGGGAGGAAAAAAAATTGCTGTTCGATTCGATAAAAAAAAAAAAAAAAACGAAAAAGAAAGAAAGAAAACGGTAACGAAAGCAAATGGATAATGTAAAAAACAAGAAATATCAAGGAATCACGTATATTCGTTAGATGCGAATAAATGACGTCAAACGAAATGAACGAATGAACGTGTAAGTAACGAACGATTCCGCGGCCGGTTTACCGCGCGTTAGCAGGAACTGTAATTATCGTAATTAGCGCAATTAAATGTCGTCGCGCCAGCTGTTAATTATCCAAGCCACAAGTTCTACGGGTTTCTCGAAATATTTTTCCCCACAAATCGTGCCGGCTAACGCAATTTATCTTCGACCGTTAATGTTCGTACGTTGCCAACGTTAATTCCTTTACGACATTGGTAACGCGTTAATAACGCGATTTTTTTTAATTTTATTTAATTTTATTTTATTTTTTCTCAAATCAATATTTTTGTTCGTTACTTTAAAACCATCCAATCAAAGATGTCTTCTTGTAATTACATTGAAAGAAAATCCTTTAGAAACTTAGATTTTCTTACGTGAACTTATAATATTCTTAATGCGTAAAAATGATGTCAAGTTAACTTCAAGATTCATTATACCCGTTTAATTATGATTTACTATATCTTCGAGCTTAAAATAGTATAATTATAAATAGTTAATTTTTCTATTTTTTTTTTTTTTTTACTTTATACGCATAAACGTGTCTGTCTACGTTTTATTTTCATTTCAAGTTTATTAATGTAAATTTGTGATTTAGCATATACTCGAGATTAAAATAATTATATAATAAGTAATAGTTAATTACAGTGTATACATATGCATGTATATATAATATATTGTTTTTCTAATTTCATTAAAAGAAAAATATTAAGTATTATACAATCGAGTTTAAAGTACTCAGTCTTAAAATAAACAGTAAACTGTTAAATGCGATTATATACTTTAATGTAACTTACAGTTTAAAATAATAGAATGGTAATAGTAAATTTTGTAATATATATATACGTGTGTGTGTGTATGTATGTTTTTTCTTTGTAATTTTCGTTTATCTATTCTCCTTGTAATTAAAGATCGCGATAAGACAGATTTGCCTCGTTTTGTAGCTGAAATGCATTCGTAAAGATAAGAGTTAACTAAAGGCCTAGAAGGAGAGTGAATGAGATAAAGAGAATGAGAGAGGGAGAGAGAGAGAAAGAGAGAGAGAGAGATTTCTAGAGATTTTCTAATTACAATGTACGTATAATTGCGGGCTTTGCAGTACACGAGAGCGGCTTCTCTTGCACCTACGTAAAAGCTACCTAGAACTTGCTACTAGCCGTTAGCGAGTTAGTATTCGAGTATAAAGAGGAATAGAGTAAGAGTGAGAGTAAGTAAGAGTTAGAAAGAGGGAGAGAGAGAGAGAGAGAAAGAGAGAGAATGACTCGCTCACAGGGTAATCCGATTTCCCAGTTCGTTCGTAGTAGAACGATGCTGATAATGAAATTACGGTGGGGTCAGCACTTAATTACCTTCGATATAGCACTTGCGGAATATACTTCGAGAGAGAGAGAGAGAGAGCTAGTTTCGTCCTTTTCTTTCTCAAAATATCGTTCTATATCGTTCTTTTTTATCTACCTACAAATTACACCTCACATGTATTTATATACGTGTAAATATATGTATATGTATATATACAGGTTATCAAACGTAAGTATTCGACACGTTTAATTTTCTTCTAACATTTTTAATTAAAAATATACATTTTTAATTTATATTTAGTATACTTTGATTCAATGAAGTATAAAATTTGAGAATATTTTTAATCACATGTGTAATGTTGAAACATATTGTCAGTTAGATGTTTAAATATGAACCTCTCGTTTCGTCGCCCTCTTTGAGAGTTTGAGTTTACTCTACGGAAAAGTAGAATCATCATCGGTAGTCCGTAACGACCAAACCGTTAACGTTTCATCCATCATAATTAATCTCTCGGACGTGTTAAACTTTCTTCTTCGAGTTTGTCCGTTCGATGACTCGTCGAATTAACGATCAACGCGTACTCGCAGCTAATCACACGTATATTATAGGGGGGGTTCCCCTTTTTAATCATTATTACTTTCTTACGATACTCGTTTTATATTTTCAACAAAATTTATTTCTACTTATTACTAAATAGAAAATAGAACAAAAATAATATTAATAAAATATTGACAATAGTGTATGCATAACTTATCGTTAGTTGAATTTCGATAAAACGTGTGGAAATCATTTTAAATGAAAAAAAAAAAAAAAAATAGAATTATATTAATGTAACAACATCGTCCAATGCACCTGCTTTGGTTCATGTATTCTTTCATAAATACACACACACACACACACACACACACACACACACATATATATATATATATATATATATATATATATGTATATATACAACGATAAATTGTCGTTCACGCAGGAAGTCGATTCAAAAGTGGAAACGAAAAGCGAAATAATCGAGTTAGGTGAACGCGTTTCGCGACGCCAGGTGTCACCGGGTCGTTACAATTTTTCCTCAAGCTTTTCTCCACCCTCATCATATCTTTCTCACATGTACACACTTATATATAGTTGTATAGAAAACTTTGCAAACGTTCCAGGAAGAGTAGCACAGTTTTACTACGAGGCACGCACTTCACCATACCGTACCACGTTCAACACGTACGTTTTAAACGAGTTACAGGTATAGTGGACGACGACTACTAGGCTATCGTTGTTATCGTGTGCAAGCCAGTAATTTTGTAAAAAGGAAGAAGAAGCCAACGATAAGGGTCGTTACAAGCTTTCGTCACCGAAAGGGTAAAAGTATTCATTAGGGTGGATAAAAAAGACCTTCTTCGATTTTTTTTCTTTTTTCTTTTTAATTGCGAAGGAGGGTTTCTTCTTCTTTTTCTTGTTTCTTTTTCCTTTTCTTTAATCGAAATACAACATTCTAGTATATTCTAGATCAGCATTTGAGTCGAGTCGAGTCAAGTGGCTTTCCGGGAAGAAACAATCAATATCTCGTGAGCTTTACAGTCGTTTCCCTCTCTTTATAGATTAATCGACTAATTCTTTTCTTTTATATCTGTTTTACGTGGGTGTATTCATCGAGAATAATTTATGCGTTCTAACGTGAAAAATAGAATTCGTGGCAATCTCGTATCGCGATATTATTGTACAAATTTATCTTCCTGGTTGGTATAAAAATAACTCTTATAAAATGTCTTATTTGTGCTTGGTTAAAACAATTATTTGATAAATAAAAAAAAAGAAGTTACTATGACGATTGTAATTACAATGATTTAAAGCTTGAGTCTAACATTTCTATAAAAAATAATTACAGTGCATATTTTTCGTTGTATCCCTCACAAAAAAATGATAATAATAATTTAAACGTAAATCGAAGTATAAATTAATTTTAAACGATATAAAAATAATTAACTTGCATATCTAAAGATTAGTTTCTATGCAAATAATAAAGTAGAAAAAATAAATAAAAAATAACTACAATCATTAGCATTGCAACGATCTAAAGATTACGTTCGAATTAAAAAAAAAAAAAGAAATAATAAAACAAAATTCAAATATACTAATTGAAAAGAATAAAGTATTGTCGTAATAGACAAGAGGACGAACGATATAATGAAATCTATCGTAGAAAGTTTCGTCTACAACTGAACGATCTATAAACCGTGTCTGATTTGCTTTCTACTTTCTATTTAATAATAAGCATCGAACTGTCACGGAAAAGTTCATGAAAAACGAGAGCGAGTTGTCTACGCACAAAATGATCTTTAAATGTATAATATTATACAAATCAAATAATCGATTTCTTTCTAAATGCCTGCATACATGCGTGGGTAGGCAAATCGACATATATTATAAATAAGTGAATAAATGAATGAATGAATGTATAATTAAATAAGTCAAAGAAAAAATGAAAACAAAAAGCACGAACAAAAAAAGAAAGGTATGATATTATGTTATCATTGAAAAAGTAGGGATCGAGTATCGAATGAAAAATGAAACGCATGAAATTCCTACTTTTACCCTTTTCGATCTAGGATAAATAAGCACGTGTTTTCTCACGAACGCGAATGGAAAGCCACACGTTTTGAAGGGAGAGAACTAACATAAGAGAACCGCGTTCTTGCCCCCGGGACATGCGATCTAATTTCCAAGATATATGTATGTGTATGAGTATATATGTGTATACGTATGTTTAATGTTTATACCTGTGTATAAGTTACACGTATTACATAGGATTGTTCAATTCATTCTTTCTATCTACACTAATTACTCCCCAGTCCAACCCCCCCCCCCAGACCCTTCCCCTTTTTCTCCATCCCGATGTCGATTATTTATCGTATCTTTCGTTAGCATCTAAAACGCACTTAGGTGGTACCTAATCTCGTGTCATCGGTGGTTTGTTAAAACTCGACCCGCGATATAATGTAATGTAAAAGTGATCGAGATTTCGATCTAGATCCGGTGGCTAGTTTCGATCTATCGAATCGAGATAAAGAATTTTTTTTTTTTCAATGGAAATTAAATTGACGAAAGTTCGTTGATTATTCATTTGTTTGTTTGTTTTATTTTTTAGAAACGAAAGTTATGCAGTTCGATTGAAAATTATTTGTAGGAAAAGAAAAAGAATAAGAAGAAAAAGATGGTTTTGTGCTATCCATAAGAGAGAGAGAGAAAGAGAGAGAGAGAGAGAAAGGAAGAGTGAAGAGAATCACAAGGAACGAATTCGTGTGAGTAATCACGCGATCGCGTAACCGTAGGATAATAACAGGCGGCGCCGGTTCGTTACAAATTAATGATCGAGCCGAAAAAGGGAGGGAAAGGCCAGCCAGGGCTCTCTTTCGGTAGGGAAGATTTCTTGCCAATGGGACCCCGTGATTTCGTAACTGATTTCACGGCGGACTTGGTTGGTGTAACCTTCTTCTTTCCCTGCCACGTGGTGGAACGAACGAACGAACGAGTATTTCTGGTACCAACAGAACAACGTAGAATTTTCATTTTGGCGTTTGCTTACCTTTTGTGTGAATCTACGAGAGAGAATGAGAAAGAAATCCCGATTGGGAGGTTAGGGGGGTTTAGGGGGTTAAAAGGGGCCCAAATCGAACCGATCGAATCCTTTCGAGGGCCTACCTTTTTTTTTCTTTTTCTATCCCAAAAGGTCGACAACGACGACGCTCTAATATTCTTTCGAGAATAATGGTCGCGAATCGTACCTACCTGTAAAGCACGAGTTTAATGAACAATGCATGTTCATGTATGAAGAACGAAATTATTTTTCTAACGTACACAATGTGTATTTTTTTAGTGCAACGTTTAATACAACTTTTAAATAATTATATTATATTATTATCTACCTGTTTTTCAACATTAGTTATTAATGATCACACGAATATTACGGAGATTATTAAGATTATGTTAAATATTTAATACTGCTGTAATCCGTTACGTAATTGGTTACGATATTAATATTCTAGTGATCGTTGAAAATTTTAAGTCACAGATGATCATAATTTTAATACTGTATTATAGTATATATTAAAGTATATATAATAGTAATATATAGTAATATAATAAATAATATAATTATAATAATATAATAGTAAATATTATATATACTACTATATATACTATATATTACTAAAGTATATAGTAACTCCTTTTATAGTAATATATATTATATTACTGTTAAGTAGTGTAACTATATAAAGAAGTATGAGCTCCTATAATAGTATTATACATATACTTTAAATATACTATATAATATAATATAATAATAATAATGTATAATAGTATATAATATATAATATTTCCAAACTTGAATCGAATAATTTACAAAAATAAAAATTCTTATATATATTATTAAATTAAACATAATTGAACAACAAAAATTCTATAATCCAACATTGAAAAATATTAATTAAAAAAAAAAAAGAAATGAAATAAATAAAAATAGAAAGACAGAAAGAAAGAGAGAGAGAGAGAGAGAGAGAGAGAGAGAAGAGTATAAAACGACGGTAAGAGAAAAAAAGTAGAAAAAAGTAGATAAGGACAGAGGGAGGAGAAGAAAGAGGAGAAGAAGAAGTATAAGGACAAGGGGGTTGGTGAGAGGGTGAAAAGGAGTTACGGAAGGCCATCGGGTTAGCCTCCGGAGGGTGCCTCCTTGCGGATCAATCGATAGGGAAATATCGACACGGGAGTTGGAGAATGGTAAGGACGGGTAAAAGTGGAAAAGAGAGAGAGAAAGAAGATCGNGGGGTGGCCGCCTAGTTTCTTTGTTCGAATCGTTTCTACGAGTCGTTCCCTTACGATAAATAAGGACGAAAGATACACAAGAATAAAAAAGGGGTGGCATCGTTCGAGAGCAGGCGCACCAGAAAAGGGGTGGCCGCCTAGTTTCTTTGTTCGAATCGTTTCTACGAGTCGTTCCCTTACGATAAATAAGGACGAAAGATACACAAGAATAAAAAAGGGGTAGCAAATCCAATGCGATTGGAAATAAGAAGACGTTACTTTTTGTCCTTGTTAACGGAAATGGTTACCTTATACCTTTTTACACCTTAGAATATATCTCACTTGTTAAAATATTATTATAATTATTATTTATGACATCGTGAATAATATTCAAAGTATTTTTTTTTTTTTTTAGTTTTTTACTAGTATTTAAGCATATTTTTGTATAGAAAATTGTATTTCCAATTTTTCTAATATTCTATATTAGAAAATTAGGTTCTAATATTAAAAATTTACGTTTCTTAATTTGCAGATAAATTATTTTTGTTATTCGTTTGTGTACGAAGTTTTATTGTGCACTTTTTTATATACCCTGTATAGAAAAAATTGTATTTTATAAATATAATATGTATAAATAAAATAAATGATATAAATAAATGTACAAATGTATAAAAAAAATTATATATATATATATATATATATATATATAAATAGTATGATATTTTAATACATGGGTTTATGATTTGTAGAAAAGCAGATAATAAATTAAAAACTATAATTAACTAGGAATTTTATAATTACCTAAAATTATATTATAAATAAAATGATCGATTAAAATTCGAATTTAAGGATAAAAAAATATGAACACGATACTCCTATAAAAATCATTGTAAGTGTGTGAAAGTTCTCAAGCTTCCCAAGATAAAGTTTCCACGATCGGAGCCCTCGAAATCTCTCTTAATACGGGGATCAAGGTGTCTCTGTTTTCTAAGAGGGAATATCTATGTAGAAGAAATTAGTACGAGTCCTTGAACACGTTTTTTTTTTTGATCCCTCGTAACGTAGTACACTTTGTTCCCATGAAAAAGAATTTGTACCCGAGTACTTAAATTTTTTTTTTGTTCTTTTTTTAATATCAGTTTAACATCCAACTCAACAAATTTAACGTATAAATCAAAATTAATATTATAATATAAAAAAGTAAAAGTAAAAAAAAGAATATTATAATAGAGTTCGATCGTAAGAATAAAATTTCTAAATAAAAATGAAAAGAAAAAGAAAAGGAAAAGGAAACTGAACTGTACTCGGGTCAGAAACCTCGATAAAATTCCAATGCAATCGAAGAGAGACTTTCGATCTCGGTTCGATCTATCGCAAACGTCGACACGCCCGTTATCGAATCGATCGATGCTCTCTCGCAGTGAAATCATCTCTCGTGCAACAGCATCAACGGTGATCTAGGAAATCGAATGACCTGCGGCTACGTTCATACATACATTCATACATACACGCAGACAATCAGGTAGGCAACCAGCAAGCGCAACAGAAGAGACATGCACAAACACAGATACATAAGTTGAGATTTAAATTGCAAATTGATTTTCGCTTCTTTACAGTCAGCCTCTTATTGTTAATGCCCTGCTATGTGGATACGTTGTTCGTAATATCATCTTCTATCTTTTATTTCTTCCTTTTTTTTTTAAATTTATTCCTTCTTTTTCTCTCTTATTTCTACTATCTCTCTATCTCTTTTTTTTTATATAAAAATTTTATAAATTTATATCATTTTATTTCTGTAACATTTATTTTTCATTGCTTCAAAAAAATACCAAAAAAGAAAAAGAAAGAAAGTCACATGATATAAAGTTTTGAAAAGATAAATATACAAAGTTTGTCTCCTTTAAAATAGATTTATATATTATATTATAAATATCACAACGTTCGATGATATATCAAGATGATATCACGATCTTATTCCTTTAAAACGCGAATAAGAACTTTCCTTCGCAATTTTGTTGCTAATGCGAAGCCGGGGGGATGCAAATTGGAACGTTCGCTTGAACGTTGAGCATTGAAACGAGCGGAACGAGCACGGAGATCATTTCTTGCTCGTAAATCAGGACGTTCTCGTCAACGTAGGTGGTGGTGGTGGTGAAGATGAAGAAGAAAAAGGAAGAGAAAGAAAGAGAGAAAAAGAGAGAGAAAATACAAAAAAATATGAGAAGAACGAATCATCGATAATGCGACTATTTTTGATGATTTTAATTAAAAATGACACGTCAAGTGTAAAATTGTGTGTGTATATCCCTTAAAAATATTATTAAAAAGAAATAATTAATAAATTAAATTTATTTAACAATACAAAATAAAAAAACTATCGTGAAAAGATAAAGTTATTTCAAAATTTTATTTTTTTTTTTATATTTTTATAATTTAAATAATTATATTTATAATTAATTAGAATAAATATAAAAAATAAATATTATTTTAATAAAACATAAAATTATTAAAAATAATTTTTAATCATTGACAAATGTGTCAAATTTTATGTACAAAAAAGAAATTACTACACGGTAAGAGTTTACTAAATAAATTAAACCCCATCGCGAAAAAATAATCTTATTTTAAGATTTTATTCTTATATTTTTATAATTTAAATAATTATATCTATAATTAATTCTAATAAATATAAAAAATAAATTATTATACAGATAAATATTATTTTGATAAAAAATAATTTTTAATCGTTGACAAATGTGTCAACAAAAAATTACTACACGGTGAGAGTTTATTAAATAAATTAGACGATAAAAAAAAATGAAATAAATGTTAGTGAGTGTACACATTCGTGTGTGTGTGTATATGTGTATTATAAATCGTCTTATCGATCTCAAATAAGAGTTCTCGACTACTGTCCTCTTTCCAATACCAACATACATGCATATCTATCTATCTGTCTATCTATCTATCTATCTATCTATCTATCCATCTATCTATCTATCCTTCTATACGTTGAGAATTAGAGAGGCCGTTTGCGGACGAATTAAGCACTTTCCTCTTATTCACCCTATATCTTACTCCTTCCATATTTCCCCTTTAATATAAGTAGTGCTATAGATCGCATATATCGCACAGTTACACGCAATCCTAAGTTTCTCTTTCTTCAAATCTTTCCTATTTATACGTGTATTAGTTAATGTTAATGTACATCCTCTCTATTCACCAATACAATCTTATTCGTTTACTTAATGCAACTAACATATATACAATTGTACATATCTGTGCATCTATTCTATATTCGATCATGTATTTATTTACGTGTATTAGTATTTATCAAAATATATGTATATAAAAGTGTATATGTGGTTTATCATGTATTTAACCACGTGTATATATATATATGTCTGTGTTTGTGTGCATAAGTCTATTTATTTTTTTTTCTTTCTCTTCTTCTTATTCTTCTTCTTCCTCTCTTCTTTTCTACTGCAACGAGCGAAGAAAATCTTTAATGCGGAATACCCCTCGAACGTTGAAGAAGAACGAAAAAAGGAGAAGAGAACGATAAATTACAAAGTAAGGAGGCTACTACCTCCTTCATCGACGAAAGGAAGCCGGTCCCTCCTCTCCCCCTACTAACCCTCACCCTCACTCTTTCTCTTTCTCTCTTTTTCTCTTTCTGTTGTACAAGAATCATCACGGTAGCGAACGAGGAGCGTTCGCGTGGCGCGAACCGAGCGCTGCAATTAGATAAATTATTCCACCTATATAGATCTTTGAGAAGAGAAAAAGAGAAAGAGAAAGAGAGAGGAGGGGTGGAGGAGGAGGAAAAAAGGGGTGGGAGAAGTACTACACTGCGACGAAACGCGATGCGCATGAGTATAAGAGAATTTAATCTAAGAACCACTCGCGAACTCGTCACGCCATTTTTAACGACTACTCTAATCAACCATAGGGTTTCATGCTTTCCAAACTTTGCGATTAAATGCGATCTTTATAAATATATATATATTTTTTTTCTTTTTTCTTTTTTCATACGAAGAAATAAATAATTTACGTGTTCCTTTTTTCTGTTTTATTAACAGTACTCAGTCATATTTTTATCGAATCGAAATATATTTCCTATATTTTATAGCACACCTATTTAACACACAAAAGGGGTGGGGATTTAGGTGAATAATGAATGAACCGAAAACTAAAATGATACGTAAATGGAACGTTTTTGTTTTGTTCATTTTTTTGTTTCACATTCAATCAATTACTTTTATCATTTATACAAATATTTATGGAATAAATATTTTTAAACAAATGTTTTCTTCGGATGTATTTATATATGCTTAACACTTAATTATTTTGTAGACAAATTTTTCCATAATATAAAATTATCGTAATAAATTATTTAAATAATAAAATAATAGAGATGAAAAATGAAACGAATAAAAATGAATATACTAACACTTGCCTAACCCCCTTTTATCATATATTAAATAATGTTCGTTGGTTAAGTGAAGAATAAATGACGACGACGATTTGACGTCATGTAGACAAGAAAATGGCGTTGTCACGACTAGAGTAGAGTAGGATAGTCGTCGACAGGATTAAGTAGTCTTTGAATAAGAATACAGTACTAAGAAGACACTCTCTCTCTCTCTCACACACACAAACTCACTCACTCTACATGTATCTTCTTTATTTCGTTCAGATCGTTCTTAGAAATCCATCGTAGAAATCGTGGTGGTGGTTGTGATGATAGTGGTAGTGATATGTGTATATATGTGTGCATGTGTGTGTGAAGACTATCGGATCTACCTTTAACGTGGACCGAAGCTAACAATGAAACTGGGAGAAAAACGATCCGTCGAGAGGACGCGAAACCAAGAGAGAGAGAGAGAAATAGAGAGAGAGAGAGAGAGAGTGTGAGAGAGTGAGTACCACCGATGGGTTTCTTCGCGCGCCGCTTAACGACGATTTCGATCGTTTACGACTTTAATAATTTAGGCACGGGGTATGCTCGCGAAGCTCGACACGTTTTCGCTCGTAAACCGCAGGACTAAATCCGTATTTATGGGGAAGAGAAGGCAGTCCAGCACCACCACTCTCTTTCTATCTCTTTTTTTTTACTTATTTCTATCTCTTTCTCTCTCTTTTTCTATCCTTCTTTTCTGCACATACACGAATAACACACACACGAACAGAGAAACAAACTCTGTTTCTTCTTTTCGTTTCTTATTCTGAAAAAATACCGAGACTTATCGAAGAAAAAGTTTGTGCTCGTCCTTATATATATATATATATATATATGTGTGTGTGTGTGTGTGTTTATTTAGCTACGACGAACTCTCGTTTTTTATTTATTTTTTATTTTTTTTTTTTTTTATGGCATCTTTCTTCTTTCTTTCTTCTCGCACGGGTCGTTTATAATGCATCGTTTCTCTTTTCGATATTTAAATTTTACACGAATTCTGACGCGTCCTCGTATCCAACGTGTCGGTCAGTCGATATTTGAATTTTCTTTTTTTCTTTTTCTCAAAACGATTCTCTCGACGATATTACAATCACCACTAACACCACCACCACCACCATCGATGCAACAGACGACATTTGTAATCCGCTATGGTATATTTGAGAATCGATGTAAAGTGTATATCATTGGTAATTTTTGTTTGATTTTTTTTTTATTCAACTGGTTCCACTTCTTTTTTTCTTTTTATCTCTTTGTATATATGCGTGTTCAAAATGTGTGTTTATTATAAATATATTCTTAATGTTGAATGACTTACCAAGAATGCAGATAGTAGAATTCATCTACTCTCCCTCTTCTCATTTAGATCCTAAAACAGAAAAAAAAACCAAATAAAAATACGATCGGTAAAGTAAGATCGGTTCGAGACGATTTTAAATTAATCGATAAAATATAAATGAAAGGAAAAAAATTCATTTTTTTTTTTTTAATAATAAATGACAATCATTATCCTTCAACTTTAATGATAATTAAAGAAATGATCGATAGTTCAATTCCAAATAAATTTGTATTGGCAGATGCAATCAACGGTTTTACAAAGAAGATGGATAATTGATTGGAAAAGCCTAGATATACAAGAGAAACCAATTAAACGAGTCTCATTTACATTACTAAGAAGATAATAACTAACACTTTCCTCGTTCTTATTCATTCGTATCTTTTTCATGCAACGAGATGAATAATTTAAATCTTCGTCATGGTTAAGTACAACAATGACAATGAATATAAAGACAAGGATGTATAATTTTCACGGAAATTTGATTAAACGTTCTAATTATTACCTATGATTTAATCATCCTATTATTTTGGTGTGTCATTTAATTACATATTACCTATCAATAAATTACTAATTTATTTTCAAACAAAAAACATATGGTAATAAAACGAATGATATATAAATATAACAATAAAGTGAGTGGTGGTTACACTTCAATTTTTTAGATAAAATTACAGATTAAAAATTAATATTAAAAAATAACGAAATGTTTGTCATCCTGTGTGTATCTTTAAAAATTAAATGCAACTAAAAAATATTGTCGTTAGAACAATTGGTAATTAATATAAATTATTATTACTATTATTGGTAATTAATGAAGATTATTATTAAATTATATTAAATTTAAAATTACAT
This sequence comes from Polistes dominula, assembly GCF_001465965.1. The sequence goes on along the minus strand of NW_015148971.1, from coordinate 4,584,917 downwards.
ACAAAAATATTAAGTTAAAAAAAAAAGAAACGTTTAATGTTCTATTACAAATACTTTTTTTTTTAAATTCAGCATTAGAAAATAACGTCCCAACCAAAGGGTGATTTTTAACTCCCTTTAATAAATAAAAAAAAAATAATAAATCATTAAATATATATAAAAGACAATAGACTTCACGAACTATTAATTCAACAATACTCAAACTATACCTTTGAAATAGAATAATGAACAATATTATGCAAATGTTCTGATCAATAACAAAAGAATTATTTCTAATTTTCTGTAATTAAAAAAAAAAAAAAAAACATAAAAGAGAAAATATAATAATGCGTACATATGAGACAAAGGGCTGTTGATTCTAACGAGGACTAACGTGACTGACGTTAGTAGCTAAAGGGCATCGTAGGAAAGAACATAGGAAGTGTTAGAAAAGAAAGAAAGAAAGAAAGAAAGAAAGAAAGAAAGCAAGAAAGAAAAAGAGAGAAGATACCAGGGGAATCGTTGAGGTACAATTAAAGCGACATTAATTAATTGTTAGCATAACAATGCATGCGTGTCTGGGAGGCACGGATGGGACGGATGTGTAAAAGGGGGGCCCGACTGGTTGGGCCTTCATAAATTTACATGTCTTTCGCCGCGAGAATCATTTTTTATAGCCGTTAGGACAAGAAAGAAAGAAAGAATGAATAAGAGAACTAAAAAGAGTGAGAGAGAGAGAGAGAGAGCAAGATAAAAATAACATACAAAGAAAGAAAATGTCAGATGAGTGAGAAAGAAGTTGTGGACCTACAGCAACGTTTGGGTCCCGTATTACGAGTCACTGCTATAGTGTTGCTTATAATAATCATCGACATATCTCTCTCTATCTCTCTCTCTCTCTCTCTCTCTCTCTCTCTCTCTTTCTCTCTCTCTCTCTCTCTCTTTCTCTCTCTTTTTTTATTTTTGTTTTATTTCTTTGAACATAGAACAGACCACGAAGGTCGACCTCGTTATACGAAGAAACGAAATTGACTTTACACGTTTTTCTCTTTCTTATTTTACGGATTCAAAGAGACATCGTCATCGGTATTACCCTGACGAAGCAAGATCGTTAAAAGATGAACTATGATTTGAACTTTGCTTATTTCAATTTTATATTTCTTTTTATCTTTCTCTTTTTCTTTCTCTGCGTGTGTATGTGTGTGTCTTTCTTTTTCTATTCATTTTATTATTTCCTTCTTTTTTTTAGCTTTAACTATTCACGATTAGAGCTTCTTTTTTTTTTGTAAATCGATTGTATATGTAAGTATATATAAGTGTATTATATATTATACATACAATCTCTTGAATTATCATATATCTATATACATACTTTCAAACGAGACAGTCATTTTAAATCTTATGTTTTATATGTTCGTCGTCCATCCTATTTCACGCTCGTTAAACTTTCCCCTGATTTATTTTCCGATACTTATTTGTGATACCCACAAAATAGAGAAGAAGATATGTACCAATGTTATAATTATAAACACACAAGGTAAAACAATCTTTTCTATTTTTCTTTTTTCTTTTTATTATTATTTAATAAATTAACTCGTTGACAGGAGTTGCTCTCATTTTATTCATTTTTATTTTTGTATCATATTAATAAACTTATCTTTCGATCGAGAAAAAAAAAGAGAAGAGGAAAACAATATTTAGATATATCCAAAAATGTAAAATTATCATCTAATCGAAAAATTGATTCGAGATAATTTTAAACTAAACGAAAATCTTGTTATTTCTTGCATAACAAATGCGAATTTATTCGATTTCACGATACGTTATTATTTTCGTCTTTGTCTCTATGTAATATTGTATATTATACTCGTATGTATGTGTTTGTGTACACAGAGATGGTGGTTCGATCTTTGAAAATTTCGAAAAATTCCATGATGGAACGAGTAGATGGAAAGAGAAAAGTCCATCCTGTCTACTGGACGAGCAGGTTTTAAAATGGCTTTGAGATGGAGAGAACAAGAGAGAATAAGATAGAAAATAAAAAAAAATAAAAAGAGAGAGAAAGAGAGAGAGAGGGGTAGATAAACAGATAGAAAGGAATAAAGAGAGATACGCGATCGTAAGGCGAGACCACAGAGAGAAAACGTGGGTGGTTTAATAGGCAGAGTCTATAGAATGGTTATTTTTAATGTCGCCTTTTCTTTATCGTCCATGAGCACGGGTAGAATGAAATAGTACGAGAAAGAAAGCATTTAAAGAAAGTACGTAAGAAAGTGAGAAAGAAAAGAATACATAATCGTCGATGCAGGTGCCACTGAAACACAACTGGACGCTTCGATTTGTTCATAAATGTAAAATATAAATGTACGTGTTACGATTCAACTTAATACATACTATATACATATATAAATATGTATATGTGCGTACCGTACATACGTATATGAATGTATGTATATATTTATATATGTATGTAAGTTCGGGGGTGTAGGGGGTGTGTATGTATGCATGTTCCGTTTTCCTTCTTATAAATATAATAGGTATAAAGAGAACTATGGGAAAAAAAAGAAGACTAGCGGCAGGTTTAGTACTCGTGGAAAACTTTAGGCATTATTACATCGATATTAGTTTGTCCTAAGGCACTTTCCTTTCGCTTAAACGAGCTCGTTGCACTATTTCCTATCTTTCTTTCTACTCTTTTCTCCGTTTCTCTCTTTCTCTTATGGCCTAGTAGTAATACTTTAGCCAAAAATAATATCACCCTATATTTGTCGACACCTTCCTCTATTTTAACATTTTTCTTATTTTTGTTTATAATCTTATTAGCACTATTAAAATCTATTTTTATTTATTCTTGGGTCGGTATTTTGTAAAATCTTTTGCTATTTACGTAAATTATAAGTTTGTGTTTATAATTAAAGTAGGGTTTCATCAAAGTTTGATATTCTGTTATAAATATTTAACATTGATTTTAAATGATAGTGTAATGTATGTATTAATTATAGTAACGTACTAATATTGTATCATAAATATTAAAAAATATATTGTTAAAATATTAATCCAATAAACATCACTCATTCAAATCTATTTTAAAAAAGAATATCCATCATATATGATGGTACCATTTTTCTTCTTCATTGAAATATTCTATTATTTATATAATTAATATTTTGTAAAATATTACACATTAAAACTACAAATTAATACAAAATGCTAATCGTATTAATGCTGTACAGTAAAACATAAATATTTTATTATAAACACGAATTACACCTATACAAAAAAAAAAAATATTAAAAAAATCAAATACTAGCCCCCCAATAAAATCACTCACTCTCGGTGGAATCAATTGAAGAAAAAATAAATAAAAAAAAAAAGGAAGTTATAAAGAAAACGTCGTCGTAGCTTGAAAATAAACGTTTAGATTCGTAATAATAATTCGCATGGAAATAAAGAAAAGAAATAAAGAAAAGAAATAAAGAAAAGAAAAGAGAGAATGACGACTGTAAAGGTGTCTATCGATAAAATAACACTTTTCCTATCACGATTTATCCTTTATGAGTTTGTCGTGCTAAACGATACAAAAATATACATTCACGCGCGAATCGACCATTTCCTACACACACAGAACATAGGAATAATATCGAGATAGTTTTGAAATCGGTTTCGTGCATCGAGTATATTCACCCGCGGGAATTATCGAATTTGATATATTCATTACTACCATAACGGGAGACAGTAGGTATTACAATATTCCTGACAAAAATCTAAGAACAGTTTTACGGTCGATTTTACAATTTCCCCTTGAGGGTAGTATAGACATAGTGATCCTGTTTTCTATATATATATACATATACATAGTTTCGTTCACTTCCGAAAACTTTATATTGGAATTTCGAAAGCTCTTTCTCTTGCATTTTTTTTTTTTTTTAAGAAAAAGAAAGAAAGAGAAAGGAAGAAGAAAAAGGAGGACATATTTCATTCAAAATTCCGGCATTATCGTCGTCGTCGTCGTTGTACGCCATTGTCCTCTTCGTGTCCGAAGGTTGACACACAAACACGAACATACACATACACACATATATATAGTTAAACATACACACTAGAATACGTACTCACTCACATATACTCAAACACGAATCCAAGTAAAGTTCATACACACATTATGCATATAAGAATATACATAAAACACAGAACGGGGTTTACTATATAGAATGAGATAGAAAGAGAGACAAGAAAGAGACAAGAAGTGAAATTTATGCGTGGGCGAAAACGAGCAACCGAAGCCTCACAAAGTGGACGTATCTCTCGCCTCGCCTCGAATTAATAAACAGCAACAAATGACCGCCTACGTCCGCCCCTTTCTCCGATTCACCGATTTCATCGTTCTGGTAGTCGATCCGTAAAAGATCTTTCTCTCTGTTTAAAAAAAAAAAAAAAAAATTTTGTTGTTGTTTGTTTCTTTCTTTCAAGAGAAAAGTAAGTTCCGTCCTCTCGATCGCGAGACCGCCCGCAGCGACCCTCCGCGAACGCGGATTCAAACCGGAGGATCACCTCCTGGACAACGATCGTTACCGATCTCTCTCCTCCCATATCTTCGAAGCGCTTTCGATTTTACCAGATGTCGTAAACTCGCAAAAGGACGTGCCTCGGTTGTATTCATTCCTTTTCTCTTTCTCTCTCTTTTGTTTTCTTTTGTCTCTCTCTTTCTCTCTTATTGGTTGGTGTACGCGCGAGCGTTAACATGCGCGCGTAAATCTTTTCGCATAATGACGTACGTACACTATCCCGCTTTCCTTTTTATATTATTTTTTTGTTTTATTTATTTATACTCTTCCTTTTTTCCCCCACCACTGTATCCCTCTTCCCTCTCTTTACCCATCTTATTTGTTTTATTATTATTATTATTATTATTATTATTATTATTATTATTATTTCTCTTCGACATTTTTATAAGTATACAAATTTATTATACACCTCTTCGTTGATATGTTGTTGTAATTCGTATTTTTTAAAGTATCATGTTTTATAATATGTAATATAAATGATAAACACAATTTTACACGTATTTTTTTTTTTTATTCTAATATTATCCTAATTTGTTTTCCCAAGGATTTGATATTGTACAGACGTAAAACAAAAATGTGTTTTGTATCACCTTGTGTAATTTAACATTGTTCGTTATTCTCCTAATTAATTCGATTTTGGATACTTTTGAAAATTTGTACAATTTATTAATTATTTTATGTTACAATAATATTATAATTTTATAACATACTTATCAGTAACTAATTTATTTTCCAAAGATTTGGCATTATTGTACGAATGTAAAATAAAAATATATTTTATACCATTCTATGTTAATTAACGTTGTACGTTATTTTCTCAACTAATTCGATCTTTGCAACTTTCAAAAATTTGTGTGTATAATTTATTAATTATTTGACAACATTTTAACTTTATAGCAAACATTCAATCTCACGCGTAATCTATAAAAAAAAAATACTATAACTACACAATTCTAATTAAATCTATTATTCCTTATTCTATTAAAAAATCAAAACCTTTAAATGCACAAATGATTTACCAATTTATTTAAATTATTTCTCTAACATTTTAGTTAATTTCTAATATTTTATTATCATCATAGTTTGTTCGTAGTTAGAATTTAACATTGTTGTGAATTATCGATTCCCACGTAACAAGAAAGGATAAAATGAAAAAGAATTAAGTAAAATAAGTAACGAAAATAGCAAGCCTTAAAACGTCAGTTACAATACGCCACCCTGAAGCTAGGCCGTGCAACATTGTTATGTAATTATTCTACCTTTACACGATTATTCCTTTTACTATAGCAACTTTATACCCACGATATTAACCTCAACTCGTAAGGATTCAGTAAAGTTCATACTATTTTTAAAATCAATGTGAACAAACCTATCTTTTGATTTTCTAACTAATTGTTAACAATGTTGATTCATTTTTATCAATCAATCAAACGATCAATCACACCGAATATTTTAAGCGGAATTTATTAAAATTACATGGACAATAAAAAAAAAAAAGAAACATTCCAAAATTCAAAGTCTCATTACGAGCTTATTGAAAAACAATTTTAATCTAACAACTATTGCACAATTATCTTCATACAAATATTTCACAATTATCATTGACATAATCATTGATTTTATTTTTATCTTACTTTGTCTATTTATCTATCTCAATCTTTCTATTTCCAGCAATTCATGCACCTATCCGACCCCCTTCCCTTCTAATTCTGTTTTTTATTTATTTTTATCTAACTTTGCCTGTTTATTGATCTCTATTTCTCTACTTCCAGCAATCCATCCAGTTATTTGCCCCCTACCCCTCTCATTTTGTTTTTTATTCTTCTAAAAATATACGCGTAGAACAGAATGAATAATTACAAATAATTAATCGCCTAATCTTACCCAACTATCTTAGATATAACGTTCGATATTGTTTTTATATTATTTTTTTTTATTCCTTTATCTCTCTCTCTCTTTCTCTCTCCTTTTTCATATTATTCTGGTAGTATACGCGTTCAACTGAATAATTACAAATAACTAATCGCTAAATATTTCTCAACAATCTCAGATTATAATGATCGATATTGTTTTTATTTAATTTTTTTATTTTTTATTCTTTTCTATCTCTCTCTCTCTCTCTCTTTCTCTCTCTCTCTCTCTCTCTCTCTATCTCTCTGTCTTTCTCTATCTCTTTCCCTCTTTCTCTTTTCTCATAGTGTACGCGTAGAAATGAATAATTAAAGTCTATATATATATATACATGATCGGCGCCAGTTTGATCATAATTATTGTGCTATGCGAGTTAACCGGACTAACGTAAGATCAACCGTAGATCTTGAAAATGATCAAAGTGGGCGCACGTTTCTCTCTCTTTTCTCACTCTCACTCTCTCTTTCTCTTTCTCTATCTATCTTATGGCATACCTGAGTTCTGTCATGCGATCGCGAGACAAGAAAGAAATGTATGTAAGTAAACGGTGCTTTATGGCTCGTGCTACTCTCCACGTGCTTTACGACACACACATTCTTTCTCTCTCTCTTTCACTCTTGCAACTAAGTGTGTACAAAGTGTAAACGGAAGTTTTTACCCTGCCTCCCTCCATCTCTCTCTTTCTTCTGTCGTTGACTTTTACCTTTCAACATTGATCTTACTTAAATATAAATCAAAACCTCGTGCCATCTCGTGCAAAAAGTTTTGGTTAACATACGAGCAGAAAAATTTCAATCATTTTTATACAACTTTTTTTTATTTTTTTTTTATCTCACTGCATTCGTAAATAAACGATTATTAAATGTCTCTTGTGGTTATATGATGATAATAATAATCAATAAGCAAACGTCGTCATCGCAAATCATTTCCCGTCGAATGTTTGATTACAATGACAAATAATTTACACGAATCTTCTCTCTCTTTCTTTTTTCGTGCATGTTAAAAGATTGAATATAAATAATAATAATAAAAGAAAATTAAAAACAGACATGGGAACGCAATTGAAAAAAAAAATATCTTCCTCTCATTCCTTTCAAGATGAGAATGAAGCGATATGAAAACATAAATAAGAGAAGGAGAGGAAGGGGTAAGTGAGAATGTCATTCATAAAAAAAATATCACTATGCAAAGAAGAAGAAGAGGAAGAAAAATTTCGTTTAGGTTGGATATTAAATCGCACGGGTTGTGAACGTTCGATCCATCGAAAGACGATTCGTCTTTCCATTACGAACTTTAACCTTCGTCCACTCTTTCACGATGGTTGTGAAATAAACGATAAAGAAAAAAATCGTGAGAAGAAAAAAATGGAAAGAAAGAAAAAAAGAAGGAAGGAAGAAGAAGGTGTTGTTGTTGTTATTGCAAAAGTAAGAATAGGAAGAGAAAGAAGGAGTTCATAATTTAACCCTTTGCACTCGAGGGCTCCATTACGGAGACAAAAAAAATAAAATAAAAACTGAAACAAATTCAATTTAGAATTTTAAAAATTTATAATTTGTAGAATTTAGAAATTCTACAACATAATAACTATGATTTTTCTTTTAACTACACATATTTCATTTATTTATAATACGTGAATATGCATTCTTTTTCTATTGAAATTGCTTTGTAAATTGTTTGTAATATGTGAAATGAAAAATATAACTTTGAGTGCAAAAGGGTTAAGATAAAGAAAAGAAAATTTGAATAAATAAACGATGGGATGTATTACAATTATTATTGCAAAATCGTGTATGTGTGTGTGTCTGTCTATGAAAAATAATAATAATGTGTGTTTTGTTGTTACAAAAAGTAAGAGGAAGAAGAAGAAGAAGCTCATAATGTAAGATGAACGAGGAAGAAACAAAATTTGAAACAAATAAAAAGATGGGATGCATAACAATTATTATTGCAAAATCGTGTGTGCGTGTGTGCGTGTGTGTGTGTGTGTGTGTGTCTGTTTATGGAAAATAATAATGACGAGTGTTAGAGAATTGCGATTTGCATTTGTAATTAACTACTCATGTGGCACGGCTGTTAATAAGTAATTAATGAGAGAGGTCGAGCACGATCAAGGTGACGTAATCGCGAACGTTCGTTCGTAACAACGAGCGTTCATCGATCGCCGATTAATCAACTTCTTCATTCCTATCTCCTTCCCTTCCCACCCCCTTTCCCTCCCACACTTCCTCTCTATCTCTCTTTCTGTCCTATCTTTTTTCTTTCCCTTTTCTGTTCTTTTCCTTTTTTTTCTTTTATTCCGTTTCATGCGCACCTGCGCCCATACATGCGAGAAAACTCTTTTATACGATAATGAAGAATTGTCATAAACAAAATGACGACTCTTATGTGAAAAAAACATTATTAAAATTTGTTTTTCACTTTAATATGCGTTATCCGAATATTTTTGTTTAAAATAATGTTTAAATTTCAATCAACCCTCGTATATACTTTCGTTACATTCGAATTATTTATTTTAATCGTTAACAAATTAATTATTTTTTATTTATATAAAGAAAAATAATTATTTTTTGTTTGCAATCAAAATGAATTTATACGAATAAACAATTTATGTATAATTATATAATATTTATGTATAATATAATTATATATTAATTTATGTATAATAAATTTTTATATTTTATTACTTTATTTCGTAAGAATAATTTTATAATCGTACGAGTACAACTTTTGTATTTTTTAACTATGAATAATTTCATATCATATATATGTATATATGAAAAAATTGGAGTGTTTGAATAATTTATAATAATTTTATATACTCGTAAATCTCGTTAAGAAATATACACACTTACTGCGTTCTAGTAAAACTTTATAGTTTCGTTACTATGATTCTTACACGATAATCGAGAAATACTATGTTACATTACGAGTTCATATGTACCACCAACACTATCATAACTATTCGCAAACATATAGAGAAAGAGAACTAAATAATGTAATAAAGAGTGAGAGTAAAGGGGGGGCTGAGGGAGGGAGAAGGTAAGTAAGATATTAAATAAAACAAAGACTCACACAACGTTAGCTACTAGAAAAGATTGTTCACTCTTTCTTTCTTTGTATTTTTTTTCTTCCTCATCGATCCGATCTATCATATCGATCTAAAACTACGCAATACTTATTTCTCACCCTCTCCTTCTAAACTGTAAATTACTCGCATCGAATGGAATAATTTTACGCGGCAAAATAAAAGAAAGCAACGATAATATAAAAGCAAGGGAAAAAAAAAGATGATAAATAAAGAAACAAATAGTACGCTTACGTAGGTGGTAGATGTATGTGTATACATTTAAGATCCAAAAACTAGTACAAACTAAACTAACAATAAGTTTTAATCCGTAGCATTGGACTATAATAACCGTCGGTAAAGCTTAAGTCCATATACACATTTGAAATATCATATCGAACGTTTGCAACTAGGAAGGATAAGAAGAAACATTCAAATCGTTCGCGCTTAGTGGATATAAAACTCATGTACGACAAATATAGTAAAAAAAGAAAAAAAGAAACTGAAAGTAAGAAAGTTGGAAGAAAAAAAAATGTATATGATAAAAATGAAAAGTTAAATCCGTGTTCCACAACGTTTATATTTAAACGAAACAACATTACTCGTCTATAGTTGGCGCAAGACTTTTGATAAAAAAAGAAACGGACACCTACGATTGACTGACTGGACATTTGAATGGATGGGAAGACAAGGGGGAGGGGGTTGACCAATTTTCTATTCATATATTTTCATAAAAAAAAAAAATTAAAATACGATGACGACAATGATGACAACGATGGTGATGATGATGATCAGAAAAACTATGATAATCCCTACCTACGGTGTACCGAATAATCTTCTGTTAAGATGAGTAGACGACAAGATCCATTTTCATGATACTTCTCTCACACAGAATCCCTTCTTTCTATCTTGAAAAACCAACGTACTCTTCTTTCACAAAATATTCGCTCACACGAACTGATTGGGGTGGGGGGAAAACAACAAGTAAATAATACTAATAGACATATATGTATATGTATGTATATATGTATATACATATACAAAAGATTCATTAAAATATAATGAATTTAAATACACTATGATCTAAATAGATCTATATATATACATACATACATACATATATACATACATACAAACATATACATATACATATATATGAAAAAAAAATAAATAAAAAGGGTACATAGATTACTAACTATTTATCTGAATAGATAGTTAATTAAATAATTAAGATAAATATATAAAAATAAAAAAAAAATACAAAAATAAAAAATAAACAAAAAGAAACTATGTAATTATATTAAAAACGTGTTTTTTGGTGGGGAGAGATAAAAAAAAAAGAAGCGGTTAGCACGATATTATTATATCCGGTGGCGCTGCCGTCGACGACGACGACGACGACGACGACGACGACGGTGACGACGACGACGACGACGTCGACGTCGACGAGGACGGTGTCGTCGCGCGCGACACACACGTGGTGGGGGCGTCTGCGGGCGCTACGGCAGAACTAAGGGGTTGTTTGCCCCGTCGCACGGCTCCGGGGGGTCTCACTAGCTTTTGCCACCCCACCACCCGAGCTATTTTGCATAGGGCCTGCGCGTCGAAGTCGTACACCCCCCACCCCCAACCCTTCTTCCCACCCGCCCTTTCTCTTTCTCTCTCTCTCTCTCTTCTTCTTCCTCTTCTTCTTCTTCTTCTTCTTAGCCCCTTCTACTTAGATATAAACGAAGTGAGGGAGGAAAGAGGGAAGGGTACACTTCGATTTGTCGAATCCGCGTTTCGCGGCACTCTTGGCCTCCCGCGAAGGGAAAAGAGCTTCGATTTCTACCAAACCCCCACCCTCACCTTCACCCTCACCATCACCATCACCCCTTTTTAGTTCGCTCCCTCCTTCCCCCTTCTATCAACCTCTTTCATCCCTCTTTCTTTTTTCTATCTATATATCTTTCTTTCTTTCTTTCTTTCTTTCATTTTTTTCTTTTTCCTCCTACCTTAGGTCTCGTCTCGAGACTTCTTATTTATCTCGTTGCCCCAGCACGAGAACTCGTCTTCCTCATTTCCACCCTCTCTCAAGAGAGAGAGAAAGAGAGCCTGAATCTCGGAGTACTACTACGTTTGACCTCGACGGCTACTCAACTTCCGTTACACGGTTATCTCCTCATTTTTAAACGGTACGGATTATTATTAAGAATACTATGATGATTGAATCTTAAACAAATTATTAGTTTTGTTTAGAATAAATGTAGATTTGTAGATGTTTTGATTTTTATTTTGTAATGATTTACAAATATTGAATGAAGGGTTGAATAGAAGGTAGAATTAATATTTATATTTATATTTGTTTATATTTATATTAATATTTATATTTATATTTATGTTTATATTTATGTTTATATTTTAATTAATATTTTATTAATATTATATTTATATTTGAATTTATATATATAGTAATCAAAATTGTAATAAGTGAAAATGGTTCAGTTCCTAAATCTAGTGTTAATAACAACGAAGAGGTAATTCAAAGGATCTTTCTATTTTTATTTTTTATCTCATGAACATTTTAAAAAATAAATTAAATTTCATTAACTTTACGAGATGAAACGATTTATCGTTGTTTATGTAAATACATTTATACGTACATACATTTAATGGTAAATTTTTCTGACATTTACATTTGAATTAGTATAACTCGATTAAATGATATAAAAACGTGAGAAGAATCACGCAAAATGTGAACGAATGAACGAATGAACAAACAAAGGTTACGTTTGTATAGTTTTACGATACTTTTCCTTCCTATTCTTTATTTTTGTCCCCCCACCTTCCGCGCATCTTTTCTTGTTATCCTTTTTTTCCTTTTCTTTCTTCCTTTCTTTCCTCCGTAAGAAAGTCTCGTCGACGAAGGATTTTGCATTCGCGACGCCACCGACTTCGTATCCTTGGAAAGTAGATTTATGATCGGGGTCGATGGTTGCGCTTTGGTAAGAATAACTACCGTTCTTTCGTCGAAGAATTTAAATAATGGTCTCTAGCAGTAGTCCCCTGGTCTAGATGTCTTATGAATCCTCTTTGGATTCGCGAAGAATTTAACTATTAAAAAAAAAAAAAGGAAAAGAAAAAAGAAGAATAGAAATAAACAAAAATTTCCCCCAAAATAATTGGACGATAATATGAGTGAACTTAAATTAACAATTATCAGTTTAGTTACCGTTAAGAACAATAATATTAAAGAAAAAAGAAGAGAAATAAACAAAAATGTTCCACCCTAAAAAAATTGTATGTTAAAATGAACGAATTTAAATTAACAAATCGTCAGTTGAGTTAACACATATTTATAAGTAAAATCGAGTAGAAAATAAATTATTAATTAATTATTTACGAATGAAATTGGTAAGACAAGTTGTTGCAAATAACGTAACGGTAGGACGGGTGTGTTGGGCCAATGAACGAGATCGACGCCTACCAAAGGCATGGCAAAAGGGTTGCAGATTCGCTGATTCTGCGATAGGAGAGAAGAGAAGAGTAGAGTAGAGAGGGTGGAGGTGAAGTTAGTTAACGCCTACGCGGTAATTAAGCAACAGGAGCGTAGTAGAATCCCAGTGGTGAGATACAGTGGAAACTTTCCATGGGTTTAAACTTCAACCAATGGTGAGAGAGAAAGAGAAGGTACTGCTGGAAGGGGAGGATTGGTTAGCGCATGTATAATTAGCACTGAGTGAGACAAGAATAATAAAGAAAGACAGAGATAGAAGTGTAGAAGAAGAGTGAGAGAGAGAAAGAGAAGGTGAGGGAGGCTGAACAACTCTCGGTGGAGGACAGGGTGGAGTCACCCCATCGGCGCATGTGCCAGCATCCCTTGGAACCGGAGATATAATGTATTCATAACCGTAGCCGCCCGAACCATACCTGTTTTCTCAACCAACGCTGCTATACTCTTCCTCTATCGATTTCCTTATTCGACCTTTCTCCTCTTTCTCTCTCTCTCTCTCTTTTCCTCTCTTTCTTTCTCTTATCTATTGATTCTCAACGTGATCCTAGAAAAGTGAAACTTTTCTTCCTTTCAAATATTCATGTTCATTGTTCGTCATTATTTTTAACGACTGATAAATTAAATATGAGTAGAAGTTAAATATTTTCTATTGAAAAATTTATTTATACGAATCAAATATGTTTTTTTATTGTTAAAGTTTGTTTGTAAGGTGTTTTGTATTTTATTCGAAATTACGTGCTTGAGATATTTTATGATGTTTTGTATCATCATTATTTTTAGTTTTTTGAGATATTCGCAATCAAAATATATAAAAAACATTTATAAATATATATTATAAAAAATATTATAAAAAATATTATAAAAAATAGTATACATTTCTAAAAAATAATATATATTTAAAAAAATACATATTATTAAAAAATATTAGAATCCAATAATAAAAACATTTATTTTTGATTTATATTCTTTCACACATTCGTTCTTTAAAAAAATTATTTCATCCCCCTAAGGAATAATTAATAATACGAAAATAAAAAGATAATTATAATCGATTTTGCATATTTTCATATTCTCATATTCTCATGCATCCCTTTATTAAAAATGGTAAAAGTAATGTGATAAAATATTTAAAAAAAAAGGAAAATAAATTCGGAACTTATCGATCACGGTCATAACGAGAAACAAACATTAGAAGGAGCTTTTCGAAAGGGGGACTATTTGCCGGATGGCTACTCTTCGATAAAGCTGGCCGTCGTCCAGGTAAACGCGACGACCACGACCACGACCAAGACGATGACGAAGACGACGAGGATCGTGCACATCGAACGAGATCGAAGGCGAGAAAAAGATAAAAAGAGGACAAACTGGAAAAGAAGCAGAAGAAAAAGAAAAAAGGGAAAAAGATAAGGGTGGTTCTATTCGCGCGCGCGTTTCCATCGCGTTCCGTGTATTTTGGTCCGGATCCTAGATAACTCAGTGTGCTTTTCCGGATGCTTGAGCACGACACATGTCCCAACTGACTAGACCTTTTTTTTCTCCCTCTTTTCATCTATACATATATATATATATATATATATATATGTATGTATGTATGTATGTATGTATGTATGTATGTATGTATGTATGTATGTATGTACGTTTGTATGTATGAAGGGTCCGGTTTGTGTCCATGGAGGAGGGTTGCAAAGGAAAAGAAACTCTCTATGGTGTGAAAATGTTCTCTCACTCTTTCTTTCTCTATCTTTTTTTGTCTTTCACTCATTCTATCTCATTCGTTCTCATTTTGTGGTTAGAACAACCCTCTCTAGTGGGACACCTACCTTGTCGTCTCCCGCAATTAGGAATGAGTTTTGCTCATCAACGTACCACCTACTACAATTCCCCGTTATACCTTTCCTTCCGTTCTTATATATTATATTTCGACTAGAAATGATTCACGTGTACGAATATACACTTCGTACAATACCCGTCAAAATTATTCTACCCCTTACACAAATTTGAGTATTATTTTCTTTGAAATTTAAAATTGTTGGTTATTTATTTTCATGGTTAAATAATTGATTTTAATATTATAATATAATATAAATTTAATATTTTAATAATATAAAC